>HE670671.1:15823-50595 GCA_000313835.2 Heliconius melpomene melpomene | reverse complement strand
ATTGACACATCACGCCGTTCACACATCAACTGTATCGAGTCAAGTTTCTACTTACTCCTTACTCTCAGCATATAAATAAGTATATTAGTTACGTTGGCCATTTAATGTAGATCAAAACTGTCTTTTCTGTTTTTCATTTTAATAAGTACTTTAGAAGTTGTTACAATATCAAAAAATCCTTGCTGCGAAACGCGCCTCGCGACGTTATGCTTATACAAGCGAGTCCGCCGCGCCCGCCTGCCTTACACGCATCGGTGGTTCAGTGGTAGAATGCTCGCCTGCCACGCGGGCAGCCCGGGATCAATTCCCGGCCGATGCATTCTATTTAATTTTCGTCACAGGCAGCCACGTAGTGCTTGCTTTCATCAGGGACAGAATACCCTCTTCAGCATTAACCACAAGCTCGAAAAACCCAACCTGTCTTTATAGCAACGAAGATTTAGATGGGTTTGCACGTATTGGATAATTCGAGTTGAATGTATTATTTAATGTAATTTAACTATCTAAAAATAGTAATTTAAATATATTTTAATAAGTACTTGAAAAGATTAGTAGCACAGATTTAAAATTACGGTACCTACTAAAAAATCCTTGCTGTGTAAAACAATTGGAAAATCCTTATTGAAACTACGAAAATGCGGGTTGCATTAGGGTTTAATTAATTTTCACATTATCTTAAGTGCTTTGCAAACATACATTATATGAATAATCCAGTAGTCAAAGCGGGCGAAGCCGCAATAGGGTCGCTAGTATAAATATATTTTTATTTCACAGTTTGAAGACTTCGCCCTAGGAAACGCGGGTCGTTTACTAGCGAAGTATAGGAACAAGTATTGTACCTTCAACGACGACATCCAAGGCACCGCCAGTGTGGCGGTCGCGGGTCTTATGGCGGCCGTAAGAGTTACGAAGAGAAAATTGAGTGAAAATATCTATTTGTTCTTGGGAGCTGGATCGGTGAGTTGATTTTTTTAGGATATTTTATATTTTCTAAGTCAGGAGGTCAGAAGAATTTGGTTAATCTTTTTTTATAATGAATAAAATAAATTAATTCACTCTGTGTCCTGCATGTAGCAGGGTATCCCTCTGCGTATCCTGCTGTATACGGAATACAGCGTGAAGCTAAAAAATATATTTATTTTGTTATTCATTATTATCTTGATGATTATGTGATTTCTTCACTAATACAATAAATCTGTAGCAGCATTTTATATATGTATATAGAAATAATTATCTTAAACCATAACAATACAATGTCCGTAGATCGAATGCACTTCTCTATCTTATCGCAAATTCTTCATTTTATAACTTAGTATAATTTTGTTTAAATAATATTGTGTATTTAAATAGTTTACTATAACATAATATAAATAGTTTGCTAATTATTCCAACTCGAGGGAATTAAATATTTAAGATTTTCTGTTCCTCGGTCTGGTAAACAGGCAAAGCGCGGCATTGAGTTCTTTCACTCAACACACCGTTTCTCCAGAATTCGGCGGCACGTCGGCAACGCAGTGTCTTAAAACTAGGTTACCAGGTTCCCTCTGCCTACCTTGCTATAAGTGGGATACAAACTTAAACTAAAGAAAAACAAAAGTAAATAAGAAATAAAACAAAAAGTTCCAATGAAAAATGGATTTTTATTCACAGAGAATCAAGGGTTATTTGATCCGTTTTCCTTAAACTTATAACTAAAAATTTATTGTTTTACTTTTTTATGTACCTATATAATAAAATTTATTATCTGAACATGGAATTACCGTTGCGTAAATTATGGGGAAAGTTACCATACAATTAATTTATTGACAATTTTTTTGACAATTTAACTACTGTTGTGAGAAATGAGGTCAAAAATGTAGGTTAAATTTAGATACATATTTTGTAAAGAAATTGTGTAAGTAAGTATTAACAATAATTAACTATTTTAATGTTTTTTTTTTACAATGCAAAATGAAAAGAAAAATTATACAATGTGAAAATAAAAGAAATATGATTAAATAATGACATACAAAATGGACTTTTACCTGTTTAAATAACATTGCAAGTCTGTTGACAGAACCTAACGCGTCGTCGTTTCGTTCAACTGTAGTCTACACAGGAAATTATTAAAATTTCAATATAAACGTTGGGGTTTAAAATAATCATTTTATACTTTGGTATCTAAGAATTATTTTGTTTTAAACGACTTCAAAAATAGATAAATTTTTAATAATCTGTTTTTGGTATCATACGCGGTTGTGAATTACCGATTTTTATGATTTCTCTTTTTCTTTTATAGAAAAAGATTATACTTTAGAGGTGGTCTTATTTTATAAATTCTATTAAAACTTATTTAGGTTTTGTATGCACATATAATAAACTTCAGTATTTAATTGTTAAGAATTGTAAAATGATGTTTAACTGATACCAATCAGTAATCCAAATCAAATGTTATGACGCATGTCTAGTATAATCTTTCTTTAAGCGTTAATTCTTACTATTTATTATACGATATTTATATTCATATTTAAATAATAAATCTACTATAGAAATCTTATCTTTTCGAGATTTAGATTATATCCAAAACATTGGTTGTTATATAATAGGATGATAAAAAATCGTCGTATTATTATTATCTTTTGTTATGTAATATATATAACGACAGTTAAGTAATTTATATTTTTGTTTTATATAGTCTTTATATTATTTGCTAATTTAACTATATAAATAAAAACTTAATTGCTTATAAGTTTTATAATTTCCTAAAAAATAAAAATAATTGCGCTACCTCTATTGCATATCTTGTCCCTCCTTCTTAACGCCTTTTGTAACTATAATATGTTACATTTTTACAACCCTTTTATGAATACATAACCTTAAATTTCAATACACCATAGAAGAAAATATTAACTTAAATAAAAATATTAACTAAAAATTTTTGAAGTGTTTCACACAAACAAAAGAAATGATTTTTAGATCTTATAAAAATCCCATTAAAATTTTGAAAGAAACAATATTATATAAAAATTGTATGTATTTTTTTATCTATTCATAGGCAGCAAA
The DNA here is from genome assembly GCA_000313835.2 of Heliconius melpomene melpomene. Classification (NCBI taxonomy): domain Eukaryota; kingdom Metazoa; phylum Arthropoda; class Insecta; order Lepidoptera; family Nymphalidae; genus Heliconius; species Heliconius melpomene. The sequence continues at coordinate 47,553 of HE670671.1, read as the reverse complement.
CGGCATAGCAAATCTGACCGTAGCGGCCATGGTAGCAGAGGGTTTAACGATGAAACAGGCACAAGAGAGAGTATACATGTTCGACATAGATGGTCTCTTATCAACAAGGCGAGAGGGTGGAGTGCCGCCTCACGCTAAAGTATTCGGAAAAGACATAGAGCCCGAAAAGGACTTCGAGAAATGTGTGGCTAAGATAAAACCTAGCTGTATTATTGGTAAGTTTGTGTATAGCTCTAAAGTTAGCATATTAGATATTTGGTTGTAATTGAGACAGCCTTAATGAGTATGAATATAATTTATAAGAATTCATTGATTTCATAAAAATTAAAAACGATTAATGATTTAATTGAAGTGATAATTTTACGGTGATAGTGGAAAAAAAATGTATCTTTGCTAAGTCTTTTTATCATGGCGACTTAACAAGGTCAGTCAATCGAGGCGCAAGGGCACAAAGTGTGACTGTAAAACCGACTGGACATGAAATATTTATTACCTGGTGTCACTCAACACAATGTCTCCAGAATTCGGCGGTAAGTGGGGAACGGAGTGCCTTAACTCTAGGTTCTCTCTTGCCTACCCTGCTGTGTGCGGGATACAGCGTGAAGTTGATTACTATATAAGTAACATATTGTTTATTTGTATAGAGTCACTCTTTGATTGTATTAGGCTCGTTTTAGGGGATTCCCGCTGACATCGATAAAGCTTTATCTACTCGCATTACCGCATACGTGGTTATGGTAACTTTTATTATGTAATGCGAAGCGATTGCGGTTTTAGGGTTCTGTAGTGATATACTCGATAAAATTTGTTATTTTGATAAATTAAGATGGGACATAATTGACATGGACAGACAACTTTCTAAATTCAAAATTTCTATAGGTCCAAATTTTGCAAAAGGACAAAGAAATTAAAGTGATATTTATGTTTAGGATTTTTTTTTCGAATATAATAATTTTATTAATTATACAAAATACCTATAAAATATACCATTAGCCAGCAAATATACCATTACCAATAGTAGTACTTTAAATACACCTATAATTTACCTTTAATATATTTATCTATTTATACAGGTTGTTCAACCGTCGGCGGCGCGTTTACACCAAATGTGCTAAAACAAATGGCGCAGAACACCGAACGCCCGGTAGTGTTCGCGCTCTCCAACCCCACCAGCAAAGCTGAGTGTACCGCACAAGACGCTTATGATTATACTGATGTGAGTTTTAGTTTTTATTCAGATTATATTTTTCATATTAAATTATTTTTCTCTTCACTCTTTATACCACACATCAAGTTAGGCAGAAAGAGCCTAGTGTTGAGACACTCCGCTCTCTACTTTCCAGTTAATTTTTATAGTACTTTTTTAAGTAAAATTAATTTCTTTATAGCAGCTTCATTAATCTCACAAAATCATCTCATAAATAATTTCTATAAAACGTATATTTACACAACAAAGGAAGTATAATAAAAAGTGTAAACATTTACTTTTAGCTTTTACTGTACAATCGATATCTCTATTGACAGATAAAATGATATCGATAATTTATTGACTCAAGATTACATCGATTATGTCAATCAATAAACTATGAAATATAGTTGTGTGTAAATCTATATAAAGAAAACGTTATAGTAGCACTATAAGAATTAAATTGGAAAATGTCTACCATAAATGCGATAGTCGCAAGTACGATTTTCCATTTGGAGATATGTGTATATTTTGAAAATAGTATATATTATAGATGTAGGCAGAGAGAACATGGAAACTTAGTGTTAAAACACTCCGTTCCCATTAAGATTACTTCCGTTCCCCACTTTCCGCCGAATTTTCAGAGGGTTTATAAAGCGAAACTCTTTACCGGAGCGAGGAATGAAAATAATAAATGCTTCATTTCTCCGTGCACCCTGCTATATGCGTATATTTATAATTTATTCTCTTTCTGTTAAAATAAAGAATGAAAATGCTATACCTATTCCTATAAAGGACAATTAGAAAATATATTAAAATTAGGTTCCCTCTGCCCACTTCAATAAATGTTAAATATACGGAACATACGGAATCTATAGGTGTGAACGGTAAAATGTTGCCATGCTAAAGTACGTCCTTGTCAATCATTCGGTTTTAGTTTTTGTTTTGTTTTGGTCTCAAGGTCTAGGTTAGAGATGTTATTTGTATTATGTAATAAAGTTTTTGATATTAGTGTACAGTTTCTACAATAATGTTTCAATTGGGCCAATTTTCGTTAATTATTTTAAAAAGATATGGTTTACAAAGACATGATTGTAAATGTGTAATATAATTTTATGTATATAACGACTACTATATACATGTATAAATGTACAGTGACATTAAATAAGAGTTATAACTTATCACTGGTTATCACTTCCAGGGTCGTTGTATCTTCGCCTCAGGATCCCCCTTCCCTCCAGTACAGCACAACGGTAAAGAGTATCATCCCGGACAAGGGAACAACTCCTATATATTCCCCGGGGTGGCCCTTGGTGTGATAGCGACGGCTACGCATCACATACCTGAGACTATGTTCCTGACTGCTGCCAGAGTGAGTTTATTATCATTTATTTATCGCATTACTTAAAAATTCAGAAAATCCTATCCTAGCGTTCCTACTTGCAATGATTATGGATACTAAGAAGCCATGCTATTATTTCTTATAGTTTAGCTGGTTTATATTTGTGCCTATACCTGATCCACATCAGACGTTACAGTCTTTAAAATATTGAATATAAATAACGAAATATATAGACTGTAATGAAACTCCTTAAATGCGCTTAAAATAAGTATGTATTTTAATATCTTCCCACCTTTTGAGTTTCAAAATAAACAATGTTTTCAACAAAGAGCAAAAATAAAAACAAATAATTGCTTGCACTTAGCTTTTTAAAATGAAACTTAGAATAATGAGTTTAAATGTAAAATTTTAATGAAGCTTTTGTACTAAAATATGGTTTCTTATAAAGAATCTATGACTGAGAATTCTTTTTGTTGGCAATGACATATTGTTATGATGCCAAGTGTTGATATTTTCGCGTCTGCGGACGAATCTGTGATTTTTTTTTATATTATACGTATATCTAGTTCGTTGCTGACGGCGATAGTGATTTAAATTTATTTTCATAAATTATAATCTTTACTTTTATAGTAATATTATTAGCTGTGGTTAAGCGTGTGACAATAAACGTAACAGGTTGTGGGTTTGATTCCCATTCGAGGACTTGAAATATTTAATATTTAAACTAATTAAAATTGTTAAACGCGCAAATTTTAGGAACTACTGGTTGGGAATGATAATTACTGTTTTACTACTGAGATAGTCCATTAAAAGAAAGTTAATCCTTTTGATGTAACCTACTGTACCTGTGGTTAGAGCTACTTTCGGGCAGTCATTGCTTTGTTATTGTAAATATTTAATTTCCCCGATATGGGAATCGAACCCACAATCGTCGCGTTTACAGTCGCAAGCTTGTGCTCCTGCGATCTACGGCCTCAATACATTCGATTATCCGGATGGGTGTCGTTAACACCCAATTAGTCCGTTTAATCGAATTTCTACTGTAATATAAAATAATGGTTTTTGGTTTCCAGACCCTAGCAAACTACGTGAGTGAGGCTGACTTGGCCATCGGCCGCATCTACCCGTCGCTGGCGGAGGTCAAGGAGGTGTCCCTCGCCATCGCCATCGAAGTTGCCAAAATGGCGTACGATGAAGGTAATTGTTTTGTTTTTATTTATTTATGTTATAATAAAATGTGTAACAGAAAAATTGATTTTGTTATTTTTGTTACGGTTTTTTTCTTTTTTTATTCTTTTGCATTATAAAAAAAGAACTTTTGAATTAAAAAAAAAAATTTTAGAAAGCGTTTAAAAAATTTGATGCAGCGGGAATTCGAAACCATGCCTTTTGTAATAGTCCAACCGCTCTGAACACTAAGCCATAAGAATGTATTTTTATTACACATTTTCTTTTGCTAATTGAACATTCTTAGTAATAGGAATATTTAAAATAGACAAAATCTACAGAAGTAAACCTAACTCTTCTAAAAATTAAATTTAATCTAATTCCCATTCTATAATATTTAATAATAAATTTACAAATAGGATACGGCTCAGTATACCCGAAACCGACAAATTTCGAAGAGCACATAAGAATGTGTCAATATAACGTTAACTATGAATCACAGCTGCCCGACTGTTATTGTTGGCCTGAATACCCGACCATTGATTATAAAGACTTCGAAGGAAGAACATCACCTGTTCACCTTTAAATGCATGTTTTTATTTTATTTTTGAATACTTTTTAAATTTGATTGTATTATAATTTTGTGGTCAATAGATTTGTTTTACTATAGGAGCTAGGTTAGAGTTGAAATTTGCTAGATACGAGTATATGGGTAGTATTTTTATTGAATAAATAATAAGTATGTATGTAATTAGTTAGGTATTGGTAGTTGATTTTGTATTTTGTAATAACGTATTTTATTTGATTAGTTAACTTTACATTTTCAATATTCCTTCACATTACAATTTTAAGGAGAATATAGAGTATTGGTAAACAGGAAAATTACGGAACATACGATGTGTAAAGCACTCCATTCTCGACTTTTCATTCAGACAATTGAGGAGTTAGGATTAATTCCATAAAATAACACTATAAAATATAGTTTCATGAATGCATTGTTCTCATAAACATTTTTTACTGTAGACAATGTAGTATTATCATATGTCGATATTTAGGTATAGCCGTTAATAAGATTTTACTTAATATATTAATACATATAGACATCTATAATTTATTAATTTATATATTATTTTATATAGAAAGAGATATAATATATCATTCTTTTCCATGTTTTCTGTCCGATTATATTATTACATGTAACGTGTAATGTATACAAACTATATTAATAATAATTCATTATTAAATCCCAGGTCTTGCATCAGTATATCCAGAACCGAAGAATCTAGCGAAACACGTCGAAAACCAAATGTACAACTACAACTATGAAAGTTCAATGCCAGTTGTATGGGAATGGAAGCCCGAAGAGAAGTTCAATGTAAGACCCATACAACCTGTACCGAAGAATATTTAAATTATTAAATATATATATTTAAATATATTGTCAAAAATAAAAAAGAAACCACCCATCTGAAATTAGAAAAAGAATCTTTACTGGATATTAAATGTCACAATAGTTATAATAAAAATATATTATGTGAAGTCTAAAACAACAAAGATATACAAAATAATAGTAGTACAGCTCGCGAGTCTTAAGCTTTGCATTGATGTGAATGATTATAGAAGCAAAGCCAGTAAAAAAAGTTTTAAAAATAAAGTTTATTATTATTTATCATTAAATATCAATTCTTCTACGATGGACATTGCGTCCTTATATTTTTTACTATTATTTCATGTCGTATGAGTTCTCATTTGAGTTAATAATTAATCTTACTCATATATAACCAAGAACTGCGATGTTTCCAAGATTTATTTCTTTTTTTACTGTTTGGTTACATATATTTTTCCATTTTTTGGACAGTGATAGTACCAAATTTATCGTTAATTTTTAATCAAACATAAAAATAAAATATTAAGAATTAAATATGTGTTATCTACAAGCAGTATAACTGTACATTGGTTTAGTTTCACTTTATATGAACACTCACACAAACACAAAGATCAGCTTAAACTCGCGGACTCTCTATTTCAATATTGTGTTAAAAATATAAAAGGGGACGGATCCGATTCGAAATTTGATAAAAAAAGACCTATACTTAATATTAAATGTCACAATGGTTATAATATATTTATGTAAAATCTAAAATAATCATATACAAAATAATGGCAGTATTTATTTATTATTTATGTAATATTGTAAGTGACAGCTCGGAATGTTGTTATTAATAAGTTTTCTTTTTGTTATATTTAACTGTACACAAAGTATTATTACCTCGGTATTAGACAAGCTAATAATGTCGGAAGTAAGTCATAGTATTATAAAATGGAAATTATTAATTATATATTTTGTCATCTTTTTCACATATGGTTTCTCTAGTTTTTGTTTTCAAGTTACTAGAAAGCCAGTATTTTAAATGTTTTTTTATCAAAAAACTAAATTTAACTTTTAATCATTGTTTCAACTCAATTACTTCCCTACTTTGTATTTATTATGTCATATATTTTAAATCTTTAATGTAACTAATTTCTTGCTATAGAAATAAGTAAAAGGTCGTGAAATAAATTCTAAATACAGACTAGTAAATAAATATACTTAAAAATGTTTTTAACGTAATGATAATATTAATGATGACTATTGTTAATTTATATTTTAATTAATTGTAATACTATGGTTTTATTTCATTGATATTACACTTTTTATGATTTCTACAAAATATATCAAACATCAATTAAAAACCAAGTTCCATATATACATATTATATTATATATACTAGTGTATTAATAGTTGAATATTATTATTAAATAATAATTGAACCATACAAAAGCAAATAAATCATTCTCAAATTTATTGATTATTGATATTTGGGAAATAAAATGAAACATGTTCTCATAATAATTATTGAAACTTTAGAACAAATATCATTGGATTTATATGGATATATTATAATTATAACACTAAATATGTAATATTAGAAAAACAAAATATCCAATATATTGGATATAGGTTGTATTTGCTTTTATATGAATAAATTGTTATATACTATATTATATTATATATTATGTATGTGAGTAGAAGTAGTAATGTTGTGCAAATGTATGTGGCCTTTACATTGTAAACGGGCCATAGTGTTAGATCTGTAAAATTCACAAAAATATTAAATCAGCACATTTATGTTTGAAAATTATGTAAATATATATGTTCATTTGATTAACATTTTAAAATATTTTTTTGTCGGTATGTTATAACTGTTTTTTTAATATATTTTGTATTATTTATTTTATTTCCGTGAGTATTATGGCATGAAATAAACGTCTAGTCACCGCAGCATTAACGTTTCAAACGTACAATAAAAAAACACTATTTATATAATATGAAAAAAATTATGACGAAATATTATGACCTCTTATCTATCTATATATAATAAATAAGCTTTGTAGTAACTTAATAAATGTTTGGCAACTATATCGATATTTAGTAATAATCATAATTTATTATCGATTTTATGACAAATCGATCATTGCTATTATATTATGTAATTTAAATATATATATTTAGATTTGGATTTTTAGTATACGTTTCGCGTTCAGTATTTATTATTATAATGAGTGAGATATATATTATTTTCGCTGAGCGAAAATTTTTATGTTTAAAAAAAATTTAATGTATCTATTGATACTAAGTGATTTAATTTGCTGTGTATAGGTGATTTAAATTAATTTATTTTTTTCCTTTTATCTACTTATTATGTTCTGGTTATATGAAACTCTTAGTAAATGACTGACAGACACACAGCCTCAACTATGCAGCGCAGAACGTTGAAATTTAGCATTTAGGTTCCCTGAGGATGTATAAAGGCCGATTTCAACTCTCTGCTCGCTTTCTTTTCCGCTCGACTGGTTGTGGAAAGAAATAGAATAAGAGGATATCCCGTAATTTCCGGGGAAACGAGAAAAAAAACGGCTGTTCACTTTTTATATTTCTCGCAACCTAGGTTGAGGTTGAACTGTCTGTTATAAACATATTTAATATGAAAATGTAAGTTTTAAATAATTCATTAATAACGGTATTTGACTGAGTGTTTTGACACAATACAAAACTGCCAGAAGTATTGCGTTAAGGTTCTAAAGCTTTTCGTAACCACACTTATTAATGTTGTGCACTTTATGACTTTTAGTGTTGTTTCTTGTTTTTTTTTTCTCATTGTAAGATCTATTTTGATTTCTCTTCGCTTTTTTGTTTTTTTTTTATGTGTAACTTTGACTTCAGTTAATTTATACCATATAGGCACATTATATTTAGAAAATAAATGCTAAATGTGTACTTTAATAGAAAATGCTATTTGGTTATTAATTATGATTTGTTTGCATTTCTTACCCAACTTTTATAGAAGTTATTCAATGTTTTCTTTATGAAGCGTATATTGTGCCAATATGTTTTTTGATCCCTTTCTATCATTTAGCAGGGTTTTGATTCTTTTCTATAATTTAAGCAGTCTACTAGGTCAATTCTTTTCAACGTTTACTTCTTGGAATGCAAGTTGTGTTACATCTAGAATATAAATTGTTCAATTATAATGAATGGATGTTACTAATTAAAAATGTTTAAGACATAATATCGTGTGTATTTTTTCAATTTTCTATAGGTTCCCAAATATTTTTATTTTGTAGTTAGTTGTACCCTTATTATTTTTATTATACCTGTTAAAATCAAGTTAATTAAAAATGTACTGTCTTTGTAATAAAATTGTGTGAGAAAAAACAATTCTAAGGCAGTACAATAAATACAAACCGCAATGCCGCGCACAGCAGGGTAGGCAGAGGAAGTGTTGAGACACTCCATTCCCCATTTTACGCCGAATTCTGGAGGCATTGCGTGTTGAATGGCGAAACTCAACGCCGTGCATTGTTTTGACACCAAAGCAAAGAAATAAAAATATTAATTTAAATAAATATTTAATTTCCTCGAGTGGGCTTCGAACCCACAACCAGTAGCGTGTTTGTCTCATATTGACTGACCTCAAATTTGTTTTATTAAAATTGATAGATAGCATGTTATTGACCTTGTGTGATGAAAAAATGACGTTATCGTATCAAAGTGTAAATATAGTGGTTGTGAGTTCAATTCTCACTTAATTTAATAAATTAATATCATGGGACGAAAAATGAAAAACGAAAAACAATATTAGGTGTCACTGTAAAACGTGTCACTATATTAGGTTCTACTTGACAAAGGCTTTGCACGAAAAAGGGGGCAACGGAAAAACCAAAGTTATATATAATAGACAATAGTTTAAAATTGTATTAATTTTCTTTTTATTGTTATAGGGAAAAGAATGACGTTCTTTCTATGATAGACAGCACTCAAACATTAAGATGTCATTCTAAAGAAATTGCCACAATGTTTACAAATTTACAATACAAAATTTTGTAAGTTAATTTTAATTTATTATAAACATTAAAATAGTTTTAGTATTTTGTAAAACTGGTATAGTCGTAAAACTATTCGTTTGTACATACCGCCAACTAGAAATAATATTTAAGTAGCCTATGCCGTTTCATGTATATGAGTGGTATTCAAAATCAACAATTTTATATATTAAGTATTTAAGTAGATGCTTTCTAAGAAAAAAATCAAACAATGCCAATCCATATCTTCCTGAAAAGTTAAATGCTTTTTTGCCGATTATATATTAGAATTCGATACTGTTTCTATGGAAATTTTGAATCTACTATTCATGCTATATTGCAAATGGACCTTTTCGTTTTTTTTATGCTGTGCTCTGCATGCATTTGAAGTTGGTTTTTGTATGTGATATTTATTAGGGTATTTAATGAATAGAATTTGAGGCCGTCATAGTGCAGGGCCACAAGAGAGTGACTGTAACGTGATGGTTGTGAGTTTTATCCCCACTCGAGAGAATTAATTATTATTTAATAATATTTTCATTCCTTTGTTCTGCTCCGCTACTCATAACGTCATACCTCGAAAAAAACGACGGAGAGTGTAGAGCGGAATGTTTTAACACCAGGTTCTTTCTGCATACCCTGTTATATAAGGGATACAGCGTGAAGCTGTTTAATGAATAAAATAATCGTTACTTCGAAGCTAGGTCCAACATTTTAATATTAAATAATGGAATTGATAGATTCTGTATAATTTACGAATACATAATGGCGTTTCAGACGAAAATAACCTTTTATACCGTCAATTACGTTTGAAGAGACCACTTAAACTTAATAGCTTACAGTCAATCAACATTTAAATACAATTCATTTCGGCCACTTTCTTTTATAAAACACAAAAGACGAAGGTGTTTTTGAATAACATTGTTAAGTCTTCCAATCTTTTACAGCTGTAGAAATAAAATATCGCAAAATCATTTGATTGATCTTCTTCTAAAGAAATGTTTGGTTTTATTTGAATTAACCCGAATCCAGTACGTTAGTGAGGTTACGGGTGATATGATATGTCCAAATATGGTGAAGGGTATTGATCACCTGAAGGATCCTCGTCTGAACAAGGTAAGGTCTTATTTCAATGTTGTACTTGTATGGGTTTCTATTAGAAGTGAAAATTTAAATGGTTTGTAACTTAAAAAAAATACAGTAGAATTGATAACCTCCTTTTTTTACAGAAGTCGGTTAAAAAAGCGATTTAGATTTTGATTAACATCAGAAAGTAGGCTATATATATAGTAACTTCTATTTTTTTTATATTTTTTCAATATCAATAAAAGAGCTCAGCAGGATTGGCAGAGAAACTACACCTTGTAAGGCACTGTATTTACCGCAGTGCTTTGTCTGCCAGAGCGAAGAAATAAAGATAATTTAAATTAAATTATCCAGTCTCCAAACTCGGTGCGAACCCATCAGCATTGCTTTTGCAGTCAGAAGCTGTCCCATTGCGACACGAAGACTTCAAAATTAATATTTGATTATATAAGCTATTGATCTAAAAACTAGACTATGTAGGTACAAAAATGTTATAAAAAATTATCAATTAAAAATATTTCAGGGATTAGCTTTCACGATGGAAGAACGACAAGCTTTAGGCATTCAAGGTCTTCTCGCCGCGAATTATAAAACGCAGGAGGAACAATTAAATATTTGTCGATTATCCTTGGACAGATATCAGGATAGTTTGAACAAGTACCTTTACTTGATCGAGTTACAGGTAAACGGAGCTCACCTATTCGTTAAGTCATTCTAACATAACGTAATTGGGACGTGCCTTATTCAAGGCGTTGGACGATTAGATTGCAAATATTTTTTTTTTAGTTTCACGCTGTAACCCGCATATAGCAGGGCAGACATCTTGTGTTGAGACACTCCGTTCTCTACTTTCCGCTGATTTTTCCGAGGCATTGTGTGTCGAGTGGCAGAGCTCAGCGCTGATTACCAGAGGAAAATAACCGAAATGGAACCACGTTTTGACTACGGAATTTGGCGGATAGTAGGGAAGAGAAATATCTTAATAGGAACAGAATGTCTGATCAGGATAAGATGCGAGATTCCTTCTGCCTTCCTAGCTATATGGGATACAGTGAAAAGCTGAAAACAAAAGTCTATGTAATATACCTACTTGTAAATTTTGTACATGACCCCCTATTGATTATCAGATAACTTTAAGGCATATATAAAACCAAATTTTTAAACTTACGTTGTTATTCTATTTTCAGGATACGAACGAGAAAATCTTTTTTAGTCTACTCTCTAAAAATATTGAAAAGTATTTGCCCATTGTTTACACTCCCACCGTGGGCCTGGCTTGTCAACGTTTCGGGCTTATTTATAGGAGGCCTCGAGGCCTATTTATAACGATTTATGATAAAGGACACGTTTTGAACATACTGAACAATTGGTATGAATTCTGTGTTTTGTTGTTTTGTTGTAAATATAAACTTGTTTTAATTAGAATAATTTTGTTGGGGCTGTTGTGTCGTAGCTTTACAACATGTGTTTGCAAGTGGGGATGGTTGTGGGTTCGATTCCCACTCGGGGATTGGATAATTCTCATATTCTCGATGTGGTGAGAAGTATGTCTGGAGTATTGGGAGTTGCCAAGGGAACATTAGGTTCCCTATACTTGCCCAGCTATGTGCAGGACTGTTGAAAATGAGATAGATAACATTAATATATTTATTAACTAAATTATAATACTAAAACTAAATTATAGTATTTTAAACTCTTTTTTAGTATTTTAAATAAATAAAATAAAGATTTTTTCGGTATGATTAGCTTATTTTATATATCGTACTTTATCACCTCAGTTACAATATTTCGCGTTGTTCTCCCGAAATATCTTGAACGGAGTGTCTTAACACTAACTTCCCTCTACGTATCCTAAACGCAGGTTACAACGTGAAGCTAAACTTTTATCACTCTTTTAATATACAGACTATTTAACTTTAATATAAACAAAATTTAAGGCCAGAACACGACGTAAGGGCAATAGTATTCACCGACGGCGAACGAATCTTGGGCTTAGGGGATTTAGGTGCTTACGGCATGGGCATCCCTGTGGGCAAGCTGGCTCTGTACACCGCGCTCGCCGGCATAAAGCCGCATCAGTGTTTGCCCATCACGTTGGATGTTGGTACTGATAATCAGGTAGGTTTATAGTTACTAAAGAAAGACTATTTATAATAAATGTTTCATTGGTACTTTTTTTAGCTTTTTCGAGGCGTTGCGTGTTGAGTGGCGGAACTTAACGCTGCGCTATTGCCAAACTACCAGGGCGAAGAAATGAAAATATGAAATAAATAATAATGAATTTCCCCGAAAAGGAATCGAACACATGACCGTCGCGTTTATAGTATACGCTTGTGCCACGAAGGCCTCATATTATTGCGATAAATAAATTTGGTGGCGATAGTATTTTTCCATATTCTTAGTAACGTTAAGTAAAAATACAAAAAAATCCGTTTAAATTTATAGGAACTGTTGGAAGATCCACTTTATATAGGTCTAAGGCAAAAGAGAGTCCGTGGCAAAGAATATGATGATTTTATAGATGAATTCATGAAGGCAGCCGTTGAACGATTTGGCTCAAACACCCTTTTGCAGGTTTAAATTCGTGTTTTTAATATTTTTCTTATAATATATATTTTTCTTAGAAAAAAAAACGATAAACGATGTTATTTTTAGTCTTTAGTTAGAAAAATGTTCTAATATAGTATTATATTAATTTTCATATTTTAATAAACTAAATGTACCGTCTGGTTCTACTAACCAACGTCTATCACCATTTTCACATAGAGTTCTGTTCCGTTGCGTCCATAAATGGAGATTATAAGAGATATTTGATTATATTTTCTACCTGCTCTACAATAGACACTAGAGAGAACACTATGTTCTACAAAGCTACAAAAAAGCTAGCTATAAAAAATAGAAAATAAAAGCAACATTTTCTACTTACAGTTCGAGGATTTCGCTCAGGCGAACGCCACAAGACTATTAGAGAAGTACCGTAATGATTTTTGCACTTTCAACGACGATATCCAAGGCACCGCCAGCGTGGCAGTGGCGGGATTGTTCGCGGCCGGCAGACTGTCTAAACGGAAAATCACTGAGAACGTTTATATGTTTCTTGGTGCGGGATCTGTAAGTGTATAATATTATTATTAATTTTTCTTTAGCAATTTTCAATAGAAATATTTGTCGTGATATTAGATTTTGGATATGTTTTCTTTTTTTATGACAGAAAATATCATAATTCAATAGTAATATGAGATTTTTTTTTACCCTCGCGCTGTATTCCGCAAAGCAGAGAAGCCAGAAGAAACATGGAAACTCCGTTCTCTATTCAGACACTTCCGTTCTCCACTTACCGTCGAATTTTTAAGGCAGCGTGTTCAGTCGCGGAACGAAGTGTCTTAACACTAGGTTCCCTTTGCCTACCCTTCTGTGTGAACTCCATTCCCCAATATTAATATTTACTAGGCGGCTACAGGCATAGCCAATTTGATAGTAGCGGCGATGGTTGACGAAGGTATGAAAAAGGAGGAGGCATTGAATTCCATATACTTGTTCGACGTAGATGGACTTCTGTCAAAACGACGAAAGAGTGGTCTTCCAGATCACGCGAAGCATTTCGGAAAGGATGTGGAACCTGAAACGAATTTTGAAAAGTGTGTGGCTACTGTCAAACCAACTTGTCTTATTGGTTAGTAAAGTAATTACTTAAATGTTATATTATCTTCATGTTTATTGTATTCGAAACTCTAATTTTAACAATCTTATCCAGTATATGGAAAGGGAACCTAGTGTAAAGATAATCCGATAAAAAATCTACGTCTATCCCTTCTTTATTTATTTATTTTTAAGCATACAGTACTTTAAATATTAGTTTGCACAGATTAAAATTCTATCTAGGTATATTTAAAGTGAGTGGCAGAAGTACCAATCTTTGTGTAACTAGGTAAGAGAGAAAATATATTTAATTATTTTCACGATTCAAGATTGAACCTACAATTATTTATTAAGTAAAATCAGGCCCACTGCGCCACGAAGGAGTCTTAAGCTAAAAAATAAGCTTTAATTAAAGTCAGAAGCTCAAATGGTAAACGGTATCTTTTACATTTTAGCAAAGTTAAAATATCCTCCCACGACAAAAAGTAAGTAATGTTCTGACCTGAAATACAGTCTGTTTCTTAAGCGGCTAAGCTTTATAAATTGTAATGGAATAAAATACTCAAGAAATGAGGAAATTATTTATTTTTCGCTATAAAGTATTAGGATGTAATTTTTGTATTAATGTATATTATTGGCTCAATTGGTATAATAAATATAAACATTAAGTTAAATTAATTTTCGACACAGTATTAATTAAAATTATTTTTATTTGAATATTGCAATAAACTTTACCTTTATCACCTTTAAAGTAATTTGAAAATTACAAAACTATCTTCCTATAAAGGTAACCTACTATTAACAAAACTTAAACTTACTTTGAAGTGTATATAAGTAAACATTCTCTAAGTGTTATTATCTAAGGTTGCTCCACTGTCGGGGGCGCATTTAATGAAGCAATCCTGAAGCAAATGGCGAATAACGCTGAAAGGCCGGTCATATTCGCACTTTCGAACCCGACGAGTAAAGCCGAGTGTACCGCGCAAGCCGCTTACGACCATACCGAGGTGATAAACTCAAATATATCCATTTATTTATAGTTTTATTTTCAGATCAGGGTAAGCAGAGGGAAACTAGTGTTGAGACACTACGTTCCCTTCTTTCCGTCAAAGATTCTCTTCTCGACACCGGAGCGAAGAAATAAAAATATTAAATATTTAAGCCTGTCACGAAATATATAAGAAATTCCTATCGCTTCAAGTATCATATAAACAACCTTTATTATTTCCAGGGTAGATGTATATACGCGTCGGGCTCTCCATTCCCGCCTGTCAAATACAAAGATAAGGAATATCGAACGGGACAAGGGAACAACTCGTATATATTCCCCGGAATGGCTCTCGGCGTGATAGTGGCTCGGCCGAGGCACATCCCTGAGACTATGTTTCTGGCGGCTGCTAAAGTGAGAAATGGTTTTTTTTAAACTTTTGTTCTAGACTGTACACGTGATACAGGGTGAAGCTAAAAACAAAAGAAAAACTGTTAGTAAATTTTACATATATGTGAATATTTAACTTGTAATTGTTAATTTATATAAATGTTGTAGTTGGTAATTGTAGGCACTCCATAGATTTTATATAAATACTAGCGACCCTCTTGCAGCTTCGCCCGCTTTTACTACTGGATTATTCATATAATGTATGTTTGCAAAGCACTTAAGATAATGTGAAAATTAATTAAACCCTAATGCAACCCGCATTTTCGTAGTTTCAATAAGGATTTTCCAATTGTTTTACACAGCAAGGATTTTTTAGTAGGTACCTTAATTTTAAATCTGTGCAACTAATCTTTTCAAGTACTTATTAAAATATATTTAAATGACTATTTTTAGATAGTTAAATGACTATTTTTAAACGGAAGAAATTATAAACAAAAACCTACCTACTAATAACTACTATAAAAATATGAAACCAAATATATCGCGCTGAAATAATACATTTAACTCCAATTATCCAATACGTGCAAACGCATCTAAATCTTCGTTGCTATAGAGGCAGACGGGTTTTTTTTTCGAGCTTGTGGTTAATGCTGAAGAGGGTATTCTGTCCCTGATGAAAAGCAAGCACTACGTGGCTGCCTGTAAGGAAAATTAAATAGAATGCATCGGCCGGGAATCGAACGCGGGCCGCCCTCGTGGCAGCATTCTACCAATGAACCACCGATGCGTGTGAAGGCAGGCGGGCGCGATGGACGCATGGCGAGTGGCGAGCCGTTTCGCAGCAAGGATTTTTTGATATTGTAAGAACTTCTAAAGTACTTATTAAAATGAAAAACAGTAAAACACAGTTTTGATCTACATTAAATGGCCAACGTAACTAATATACTTATTTATATGCTGAGAGTAAGGGATAAGTGAAACTTGACTCGATACAGCTGATTTGTGAACGGCGTGATATGTCAACAATTAAATGCGTTTTTCTGTAAAACTATTCGCAATTTCGAAATAGTGTAAAAAGCAAATTTTATCTTCGTTTAACGTATAAAATTAATAAAGTATTTTAAAGGATAAGGATTAATACCATTATGGAAAAATATGACTCACAATAAAAAATATATTGAAATTATTATTTTTAGACAGAAAAATGATCACTACACGTTATTCTTAAAAGATACGAATATGCCGTCGGGGACTTTTGTGTAGATCTTATTAAGACTCACTCATCACGAAATCTCAGAAACTACAAGTGCTAGGAATCTCAAATTTTTCATAGGAGTTATTTATAAGACGTAGGTGCTCGCTAAGACGGGAATTTGCAATATTCAACTCCTAAGGGGTTGTTTTTGGGGTTGAAAGTTTGTATGAAACTTCGTTACTACAAATGCTAGGAGTCTCAAATTTTGCATGGACGTCACTTATAGGACGTAGATACTCATGAAGACAGAAATTAATAATAACGTAGTTCACGCAGGCGAAGCCGCGAGCGTGCCGCTAGTATTATAATATTGGTAATATTATAAGTATTCTATTGTAAAATAAATGCATCTTATCCTATATCTTATAAAAAAACAACGTCGCTTTTCGTGTCTGTCTGAACTTTCTAACTCTTCTTCTTCTAAACCATCCAATGGATTTTGATGCGGTTTTCACCATTAGGTCGAGTATTTCTCAGGAAAGGTTTATATATAGTTTATTATTTGTACATTCTTATGTAAGTTAACATAAATAAGATAAATGTGTATCCTAATAAATAATAATCCTAAAAAATCCTAATAAAGTCCTACCCGTTGATACACTTTCGCGCATGCGCTGCTTTAATGGTAACTACTACATGAAAGTAATGTACTGGAGTATTGTTACTCTTAATAAGATCTACAAAAAAGTCCGCGACAGCATATTCGTATCTTTTAAGAATAACGTGTAGTGATCATATTTCTGTCTAAAAGTTGTAATTTCAATATATTTTTTATTGTGAGGGATATTTTTCCATAATGGTATAAATCCTTATCCTTTAAAATACTTTATTAATTTTCTACGTTAAACGAAGATATAATTTGCTGTTTACACTATTTCGAAATTGCGAATAGTTTTAGAGAAAACGCATTTAATTGTTGACACATCCCGCCGTTGACACATCAGCTGTATGTTACTCAAGTTTCACTTATCCCTTACTCTCAGCGTATAAATAAGTATATTAGTTACGTTGGCCATTTAATGTAGATCAAAACTGTCTTTTACTGTTTTTCATTTTAATAAGTACTTTAGAGTTACAATATCAAAAAATCCTTGCTGCGAAACGGCTTATACAAGCGCGTCCGCCGCGTCGCCTGCCTTACACGCATCGGTAGTTCAGTGGTAGAGTGCTCACATGCCACGCGGGCGGCCCGGGTTCGATTCCCGGCCGATGTATTCTATTTAATTTTCCTCACAGGCAGCCACGTAGTGCTTGCTTTTCATCAGGGACAGAATACCCTCTTCAGCATTAACCACAAGCTCGAAAAAAAAATCCCGCCTGCCTCTATAGCAACGAAGATTTAGATGCGTTTGTACGTATTGGATAATTGGAGTTGAATGTATTATTTTAGTGCGATATGTTTGGTTTCACATTTTTCGTAGTAGTTATTAGTAGGTAGGTTTTTGCTTATAATTTCTTGCGTTTAAAAATAGTCATTTAACTATCTAAAAATAGTCATTTAAATATATTTTAATAAGTACTTGAAAAGATTAATAGAACAAATTTAAAATAACGGTACCTACTAAAAAATCCTTGCTGTGTAAAATAATTGGAAAATCCTTATTGAAATTACGAAAATGCGGGTTGCATTAGGGTTTAATTAATTTTCCCATTATCTTAAGTGCTTTGCAAACATACTTTATATGAATAATCCAGTAGTAAAAGCGGGCGAAGCCGCAAGAGGGTTGCTAATTATTTTAATAATTTTAGAATTGCAAGTATCTTTAATATTTTTTATACGTCCCAAATGAAATTTAAATAAATAACAAACTGTGATCAATAAATCACAAATTCAAATGCAACTAAAACCGCATTAAAATAAACCCCTATCCAAAACAAACTCGTAACTTGCTAATAACATTCCGTTGTTCTCATAAATTTCCGTTTATTCTCAAATTCAATTTGCATTTGTATTGTATTGTATTGTATTGCTTAAAAACTTGTATTCAGTGTTAGCTGTGAATACTATAGTTGAAAGAACGGATCATTTCAGACGTTGGCAAACTTTGTGAGTGAGGAGGACTTGGCTCTCGGCCGAATATATCCACCGCTAGGCGACGTTAGGAACGTATCGCTTAGTATTGCTGTAGAAGTCGCCAAGTTGGCGTATAAAAAAGGTAATGTAAATATCGTTTTGTTTTATTGAATATTTAATTCAAGGCCAGTCGTGGCGGGCATAAGCGTGTTACTGTAAGGCGATAGGTTGCGGGTTCGATTCTCACTCGAGGCAATTAAATATTTAATATTTTCATTTCTTTGCTCTGGTGTCAATTCTAAATCTCTACCTTTCCTGCTACATGCGGGATACAGATCTAGCTTCAAAAAGAATATTTAATTTTAATATAGATTCAATTTATTTTGCCTTAAAATTTGCGTGTCAATAGAAAAAGTAGGTAAGTCATTGTTAGGTATTTTCTAGGATATAATAAAAGCTTAAGTTAATCTCTCTTAAAAAATCTTTATATATGTTTACTAAATGTTGCTTAGATATCATACAAAAATTATAAATAAAACAAATCCATATTACAAATTCAATTTCGCGATAGAACTAAAGTAATTACTTTCGCAACCCTTGTCAGATAGGTAATGTAATTATGGTTACGCCTATCCATATACAATATTAATGTATTATTATAATATATTTATCTTTTCTATCTAGAATAGAAGTAATAAAGGAAAGCTAGTTAAATTACATATAGAAGAAAAATGTTATTTTATTACTCACATTATTGTATTAAGATTTCATATTAATGTATCAATGAAAAATCGAAAATTCTTTTTTTTTAAATTGGATAATAATATTGTAATAATTTTAACGTCTTCATTTATAATGATATTTTTAGCTAGCCTACGTTTACATTTTATTTTCATAGACAAAAAATGATTAAATGACGGAATTCAACGCGACGTTTTGCCTCGAAATGAAAATAAGAATTAAATATTTCATATCCTCGAATGGGAATCGAATCCACAACCTGACGTGTTGTCACACTTTGTTCCCCTGCACCATGAATTACCTAATTACAATATTATACTGGTATATTGATTAGAACGCCGTTGTCACCGTCTACTATACTATATATATACGTAGACTACTTTAGCGAAGACTCGAACTCCGCGAATTCTGAAGCCATTGTCAATTTACACAATGTTGTTCAACTTTAGTGAAATGCAAATCATCTACTACGTCTATCTATCTAGATATTAATTAGTGCTTTTATTACTTGCTGTGTGCTTTTAGGAAAATTTGCATTAATTGCTTGGCACTTTGAGTAAATGGAAAATATATAAGAAAATGTTTTAAAATTAGTCTGTTAAATATTCCAATATAATAAGTATATTATTATTTTTAAAAAGTATTCTGGTAAATTATTAAAAATGACGACATCTTACTGTAAACTCTATTTTTTTGATCTAGCAACACCGAGAAGGTACGATAAATAAAGAAGGGAGTGTATTTACCCCAGATTTTCTTTATCGATCTTGCAATATGCTAAGCTAATAAACAATATATATATGTATTTATCAGCTTAGCATATAGCAGGATCGATATATCGATTAAGGCCAAAAACATAATAAAAATAAATTAACTAGTTAAAGTCATCAGAGACTTTATTATAGAGATTTTATGCTTATACCCTTTTTAATTTCTTTCTTGAACCAAATTGCAATAGTCACTTAAGATGTTGGTTGAGGCTTTCGCTATTAACTCGTTAACTGGAACGACTATTGGTACAATTATTTCATATGGCAGTACCTAATCTCACGGACCAAATCCAAATATTAGGTTATTCCTTTATACTGCCATCACGAAATTGTGATATTAAATATAACATTCTTATATTATTATTCATTTAGAGGTAAAGATATTTTTTATATTTTATAATAAATATATTAAATTTACAATATACATATTGTTAATTGAAATTGTTCTTTAACTATCCACTATGTCTCCAGTTTTTAAATTGAATTGATTTTATAAAATTGAATTGTATGAAACAAAAATAGATTTTAATAGATTTTTATTTTATTTTATTTTAGAACTGGCTACCACGTATCCGAAGCCTGATGATTTTAAAGCATACATTCAGGAACATACATACAAACTTGATTACGATACATATGTACCTAAGTTTTACAAATATCCAAAATTACCAGAAATCAAAGTGAAATCGATCCAAGAAGCATACAAAGGCAGCTCGTTAGTATATTACATTCTATATTTGAGTTATGTTATTAAAATATACCTAAAATAAATCAGCTTCACGCCGTATCCCGCACACTGCAGGGTAAGACACTCCGTTCCCCACTTTCTGCCGAATTCTGGAGGCATTGCGTGTTGAGTTGCAGAAAACAATAAAAACCATGTTTAGAGTCTAAAAATATTATTTTAATAATTTTCTTAGTATAAATAAAAAGAATAATAACAAAGCCAAAGTACACATTTTTCCCAACAAAAGGTACAAACACTTTTTTTTGAACGGAAACGGAAAGGTTTGAACCTAGTGTTAAGACATTCTATTTTCATTTAATATTCGGGATATCGCGTGTTGTGTGGCTGAGTTCAACTCTGCGCTTTCACTTGTTACTAGAGCGATAAAATGAAAATAATTCAATACCTCTAGTAGGAATCGAACCCACAAACGTCGCGCTTACTTTCAGACGCTGTGTTAATTGAAATGTGTTAATTTTAACTTTACAGAGGTTCAACTATGTAGACTGTATAATAATATAAAAATAAAAGAAGTAAGTTACAGCAGTACAGTCGTAATGCTCATTATAAAATTTAGCATTTGGACAAAGAAACGTTTTTAAGAAAATTAGAACGAGAACTGAAACAGAATTGCTGAAAGAAAAGATAAGTATATACGGAGTGGAATGGTTTGCCATTTTGTTTCTTGTGGTCGTTGCGTCCCTAACATTATTGAATTTTGTACATGTTTTTTTATCTAAGATAAATTTGTGATATCTTTGTATTTGAAAATAAATTCGTATTTGTGTTTAAATATTCTTCTACTTTTTTTTACAGCTTTATTCTGTATCCCATATACAGAAGGTTAGGCAGAGGGAACATAGCGTTAAGACACTCCGTTCCCCATTTTCCATTGAAATTTTCGAGGCATTCCGCCACCGTCTTCGGTCACTTAATGTCGGGCTTTTAGCGAAGAAAAGAAAATATTAATAAATAATATTTCATTCTCTCGAATAGGAATCGAACCCCCAGCCCTTGCAGTACAGTTACACCCATATGCTCCAACGCCACGAGGGCCTATTTAAAATATATGATTTAACTAACAAAACTCAAACGAACCAAAGTTACATTCTTGTTTGGACGTAAACAAAAATAGCAATGTATTTGCTCACACTGCAGTTCAATCAACGCGGTACGGAGTTGCAACTGCAATCGATCGCGGTTATTAAAAAATTTTCATGTTCGTTGAAAAGAAATTTTCAAAAATGAAAATATAGGAAAAATGACTTTTACATTGCTTTACGCTCTTTCACTTGCTACGTCAGCCAGATAATATTGTGTGTATAGCGTTATTGTTTTCGGTTTTCCGCATTTATTGAGATGTCTGTCTGTGCTTACTGACGGTTTCGAAAGCTATAGTTATTATATTAATATTTAAAATAAAAAATTGCTTAATCGAACGGTTTCGAAAGCAGTTTTTTTTAATTTTAAATATCAATATAGATGTCCGTGGGTCAAAATTATTTTCCTTTTGACCCTTTTTGTTTTTGAGTGTATTTTTTTTTTGAGCTTATTGAGCTCTCGCATGATCGTAAGATACAATAATATTACTTTAAATAGATATAGGAAATCTCCCTTATATAAGAAATGTTACAAAATCGCGAATGCTGAAGATAAGAATTAGAGTACTATTAAATTAGAATTACAATATTATACACCACGGGAAGTACCCTATGTAACACACGTATATTTTGATTTCATTGACTTGAAACTTGATTTTTTCTGTGCTTCCAGGGACATCGTTTTCGTTTTTACCTTTTCAGATACTGAACCCTAAAAAAATAACTATAAATATATCGATGAACCACTTAGAAACTGCGCCATAATAAAAATACTTCTAATTGCGTAATATCTAACATTGAAATGAAATTTTAATTCTATAATCTTATATTGTCAGATAATAAATCCAAAAACACTCGTTCAGTTAATTAAAACAGCAATAAAGTCATCCACACGCCACATATTCACCAAAGCAGCGGCGTTAATCTCTGCGAATGATTTTACGGCTACATTGGGAACAGCCCTGTTTCTTTGATAGTACTATTATGTTCTCGCCAGCGTGGGCCGGGCTTTTAAAGTAATGGTGGCAGTATTGTGCTAACTGGGTTAGCAGCTTTTACGGTCTTTGCGGACCTGTTTAGTTATACTCGTATTCTGTCTATTATCATTGTTGTATTTTATATATTTGGTTGGGAGAGCTATGGGTTTATTAGGTCATATTAGATCGTATTTTAGTGGCGATATTTTAGGAGAGTGTGGTCACTGATAAAACAAGTGGGTTTGAAAGTAAATTGCTTTATTTTTAATCTTTTAACGTCTTTCGTAATTTTTTGGGTATTATGCGGGAGGTAATCTAGACTGAGGCAGAGGGAACCAAAGTTAAGACTTGAGATACTTCCTTTCTTCACTTTCCGCCGAATTCTGGAAACATTGTGTGTAAAGTGGCGGAATTCAACGCCGCGGTTTGCGTTGTTTCCAGAGCGAGCACATGAAAATATTGCATTTTTCATTTCTTTAAGTAGGTATCGAACCTGTACCTGTCACGTTTACGGTCAACTAGCCTAAACTACTACTTAAATGGTTTATTTTCAAAACGATGCAATGTTACCTAGTGTTGAAGTTGAAGCTATAAGCTGTAACTTCCATTTCACAATTTATTATGGTGGTCGAGTTGCTAGAGTAGTTTACCGGTGAAGTTGTACGAATGCGGGAACCTGACAAGTCGCTTAGTCCTGCCACCTCTTATTGCGAGTGCGGGTACTGCCCCCTGGAATGTGAGTTACGGGCTAACACTGTTTGTACCTTGCATTCTAGGACGTGCTGTTATTGGGATGTGGAGATTGGTACATGAGGTGTGTATATATAAAGTATATAAGGACAAAGTTTTTAATATATAAATGTATTAATTCACGATAATTACATTACGTATCGGAGGCACAATTGTTACTTAAATGTAAATGAAATTAAAATATTCACTAATTTTAAATTGAACGTTAAAGTTGATGTTAGTTTTATAAGATTTCCCATATTTTTTTTTATATAGAAAAACAAATTAAGGCTATTCATTTTTATAATTCGATTTTATTATTAGTAGTTTTAATAGTAGTATATAACATATTTTTCATATACATATTTCATATACGTATATAAAATAATAAAAATGTAATATTTCAAAAAAAAATACAAATATATAACCTTGGTTTTGTATGTGTTTCAAAAATTTGTAAACTATAGCGCTACGCGATGTAGAACTTTCGTAGCGCTCATTATAAAACTGAGCATTTTTAACGAAAGAAGTGCTGTTAAGAAAATTATTTCCAGCACGAATTGTTGTAGAGAAAGAATAACTTAAGTGTGAGAAAGAAAACCTTTTCTAGGCAGTATTTTGATCTTTTTCACATTTAAAAAAATCATTTATAACATTCAAGCCTTAAATCTAGCCCGAAGGCTTTATAATTTTAATACATCAAGAATCTTTGTTTCGGTGAAGAAAACATTGAAAAAAGAACAATATTGGAAAAAGTAATATCTCGACTCGTTCATTCATATCCTACGAATTTAGATAGCATCGTCGAAATAAATGGTCCCACGTAATAAGAACCAAACGATCTGTAGACGAAAAAAAAGTCTTATCTTCGCTCCGGTAGCCTCTCGATTCGGAAATTAAGTTTGCTTTTGGTTCGCAACGCGTGTTAACTTGTAAATGTTTGTTCTGTATATATGTACATACAACATACATACACGTTTCAAGCGAGTCCACTAGAACAATATCCGAGGTTATCACACCAGATGGTCTACATATACTCGTCTCGTATACAAACTGGACCATTGCCACGTAAAATGCTTGGATCTCCCTGTATACTAGTAAACGGGTGTTACAATTCTAAAATTGGCTTACGTTTTGACAGCGAGACAGAGATTAAAAACGTTCGAATGAAAAGAGAGTCGATCCCGTGAATTAATTTCCACGAGCTTTCGCGTTGATTTTCGGTGATTGTTCGTCTTTTTCTTTATATATATTTTTTTTTTATTAATTTCTGTTGTATTTCGAGTTGTTATTGTATTATGTTTTTATGTTGCTTTTTATTTTTGCCTTTTAATTTATTTTACTGTAACCACATTATATAGTAAACACTATTAAAGAATTAGCTAGACAGAGCGTACCTGGGAACCTAATGTAAACTAGGCTATATTGCGTTCTTATTAAAATATTTTCGTTCCTAACTTTTCACCAAATTACCAGCGATACCATTATATTAAATATTTCATTTCCTCGAATAAGAATCGAACCCACTACCCGTTTACATTCGCACGCTCGTGCTACTACTCTACGATAGGCCTTTGTCTTTGTCAATTGTTGTATAATAAAAATTCAATGTGATTATTATTAAACTCTCTTTTTTACTTTGTTCCATACGACAAAATTCTAAAATGAAAATTGTATTGATTTTCTAAATATAGAAGCACACCAAAATTGAAATTTTATTTGCGAACTCACACGAGAGAATACGAGAAGTATAAAAATAGAAACAGTTCGGCGAGACAGTAAACGGATAGCACGGTAAACTCAAACTACGGTTTAAAAATAACTGTAAAAAATAGATTGATCTTTCAATTAAAATAAATAATTGTATGAATAGAATTATGTTGTTTTAAAATTATTGAGATATACCTACTAAATATTGCTTATTTATTTCACACAATGATTGTAAGTTAAATTTCGTGTAGGTGTATATTATTTAAGAGAAATTGTCTCGATAGACGGACCGACAGACAACAAAGCGATCCTTAAAGGATTCCGTTTTTACCTTTTGAGATACAGAATTCTAATAAATTAAGATTTTATCAATAATCGAAGGTTTGTTTAGAACGTGTTAACGTTTATTGCAATATAGATGGGTCGTTCTACAAAGGTTATGAATAGCACAGCCTAGTATGGGATCGATGTGCAAAGCGGGGCGGTCGCGTGACAGGAAGTGTTATTAATGGATTTTAAATTGCCTCTCAACTAGACTCATACTCATAAATTAAAACTTTTTTAACACTCGTTTAGCTTGTGAGCTTATAAACTAGCTATAGTACATATTATCTACTTGTAAAATACGCACTCATTTGCATATTGTGTATGTTATTTATATTTGCTATATATTTTTTTCAGCTTTATGCTATATCTTGCTGTAGCAGGGTAGGCAGAGGGATAGTTTTAAAATACTCTGTTCCTCACTTTTCGTCGAATTCTCAAGGCGTTGTGTGTTGAGTGGCGGAACACAACACTGCGCTTTGCTATGTAACACGGTTACACGGTTGGCCGAATATTAGAAGTTGAAAATATTATATTCTCAGTGGTTCCCAGTTCAAGATGGCGAATATTTCTTTTAACTAACTAAATTATTGAAATACATAACATTTTTTTAGGCGCGACTGCTTATCCTAGAATTCAATGGAAGTATCTATAATACAATTTATATAAAAAAAGAAATAATTTCGTGCAAGTTGGCGCATCACATTTTGCTTTTTTTAATATATATATTTTTTTAAATAATAAGCAATGGTATTTAGTTTTATAAGCTGTAACTAATATACAGTCGGGTCGGTGGCCGTCGTGGCCCCCTTGCCACCGTGGCCACTAGGTTCCCTCTCCCTTCCCTTCTATGTGCGAGATAGGTGTGAAGCTAAAAATATCTACCATAATAATAAGTAAATCCTAAAGTTCCTTTAATTTTCATTTGTTTGAATTCTTTTATAAAAATATATTTGAACATACACAGCTTAATTTAAGTTCAAATATAGTCGAGGCGGAAGTCTTTAATAGAGGATATAAAAGTTTGTCCGATGCATTCTCATCCAGAAAATGGCAAAGGATGAATTATTAAAGTTCTACAGCACAAAAAAGCTAATTTCAAAGAAACAAAACAAAATTTTTGCTTTTGTTTTATGCAAATAGAAGATACGTGGTGCAGCAGCAGCGCCTTATTGTAAGCGGAATGGTTGTGGGTTCGATTGCCTATCGGGGAATAAATTATTTTCATTCTCTTGCTCTGATAATGATACAAACCACGGGGTTGAGTTCCGTCACGTCACCTGTAACGTCTCGAAAATTAGGCGGTGCGTGTGAAACGGAGAGCCTTACCACTATTCCCTCTGACTACCCAGCTAAATGCGGAAAATAGTGTAAAGAACAAATTTATTTCTTAAAAAAGCGAATTGAACTACCATCACTTTTTTACATATTTTAGTCAAGTGAACTGGAAAAATCTAACTAAGAATTACCTACATAATACTTTAAATATACGAAAAAGATAGAAATCCATCACTACACAACCTCCACTAACACTACAAGACAATCACTAAGAAGGAATAGACACTAATCAAGCAACTATATAAGTAGTATTGCAGCACCAGATCTGCGTAACTCCAGTGTGATCTAACACCACGCATATGGACATGTCCACTAACGCGGCAATAAGTGTCGTTGGCTGCAACACATGCGGCGCCGGTATTTAATCTCCTTAATGAATTTTCATGGACAGTTCTGGGTCATACTGGATCTATGACAGTGTGTCAGTATGGAAATAATATCGGTATAGCCTTGTCCTATAATACTTCTTAGGATGTTATGTTTTCTTAGGATATTGTTTTTCTTTATATTTGCTTTGTTATTTTGTGGACGGTGAATAGACGCATGCAGAAGGGTAAGCAGAATGAACCTACCGTTAAGAAGGTCTCTTCCCCATTTTCCACTGAATTATGAAGGCATTGCGTGTTGAGCGGCGGAACTTAGCGCCGAGATTTCTTTTGACATTAGAGCGAAGAAATGAAAATATCAAAATTATTCATTTCCTCGAGTGGAGATCCCACAACAAGTCACATTTACTTACTTGTTCTCCTGCTCTACGACTGACCTAATCCTACTAGCATATCTAACATAAGACAATATGCTATAATTCTGGCATTTTCAGCTATGTTTAAACAAAGCTAAGTTTGTAAGTCGTGGACATAACTGTCGAGTGTTTCTTATTTGATACTTATAGTAAGCGACACTAGTGCGATGCAGCTGTCGAAACCACTACAATCGAGCGCCTGGAGGAGGCTCAGATACTACTCGAGTGAACGGCTTAGCTCCTCGAAGTACAAGTTTACTTGGATGCCTTGATTCTGTATAGCTTAAGCTAGAGCTGTAGCTTGCTTAGAAGAATCATGTTTTGATTGTTTGTGGATTTTCTAAAAAAAGCTATAAATTCTTGGTGGAAAATTTTAGTTTTTAGGTATATAAAATGAAATTTACAGATATTTTCATTTTCTGTTAAAGAAATGAAGCTTATTGCAGCGATATTGGGATATTTGTTGCATATAAGAAAATGCTGTCTTATCAACCAATATCAAAGTCAGACCAGTGAAATAGACGTAGAGATTAAACACTGTATGTCATATAATCGTAAAAATTAAAAAAATCTGCTTTATGTTGTACCCCGCAACGGCAGGGGGAACCTAATGTTAAGACACTCTTTATCCCATTAGTAATAAATGTTGCTGAACGAAACCGTTGTGAATTCTAATACATAATATCTATAATTTACAATTTTTCTAAAAAAATATGTTTCTTTCTTGAGGAATAACACTTAAAAAATAATTAAATAACTAAAAAAAATAATGAAAAAAAATAAAATATTTTATGATAGAATAGCAAGACGTATATAAATGTTAAAGTCATTCACAGCTTCTCAATTGTGTGGCCACATTCGTTCGTGGCAAGAACTTGTGTTGTAACAGCATTGAGAACGAACTTCAACTATGTACAGATGAAACTTTTATATTGCAATTTCGCGTCATATGGTTTCGATTGCTTAGCCATAGAAATTACGTAGAACAACAAATGTATCTTTAAATAACAGTTGTCGAATACATATTTAGCTTCGTTATTTATTACTAGGTTCCTAGGTTCCCTCTGCCGTCTCAGGTTCCCTGTTATGTGCAGGATACAGTGTGAAGCTAGAAAAACAATTGTTATATAATTTATAGTAATTGGTACATATTTAAACAAAGAAAGTGGAACGGACTGTCTTACTATGTTCTCTCTGCCTATCCAGATGTGAGATACATCATGAAGCTGATATATAAACAGTTCCTGGGATCGAATCTATAACCGTTGCTGGAGCAGTCGAATGTTATTTCACTGCACAATAATGAGTTAAGTATATAAATATTTTATTTATATACTTAAATATGTATATATTTTTTAATTTTTGCTACTGTCCAAATTATTCTACAAGAAACAAAATATAAGTAAAATTCCATTCAATACGAGAGCGATAAGATTTAATTAACTAATTGAATTTTCCGCGATGAAGGTTTCAGCCCAAATTAATTTAACAATTAGGCTTATTTTATTTAAGTGATCACGAGGCGCGGCCGATAATTTCATAAACGGAACTAGCAAAATTCGTTATAATATTATGTATTTATTTAATTTTATCAAATAATTAAAATAAAATTTTTCATAAATTTTAAAATGTAAAAATTTTCAATTTTTTAACTTTTAAATAAAATTTTATCACGCTGTATTCCGTACTCAGCAGGGCAGACAGATGGAATCTAGTGTTAAGACACTCCGTCTCCCCATTTTCCACAATTTTTTTTGCCGAAACATTTATTCCTCCGAGTGGGGATCGAACCCAAAAACATTTTTTTTTATTTACACACACCATGTATAATTTATTCAATATATGAATTATACAGCAGCCATAATATTGTACAACGACAAGTTATTAAAATTGAACTGAAATACGATCGACCTGGACCATTAAATCTATATTACAACCATAGTGGGGGAAGTAAGTAAAGCACCTGAACAAGTTTTCAAAAGTTCCCAGCAACCTAATAACTATCTATGGCCATTTATGAAACTGTTACACCTGCGCCTGCAGAAGGAAGGTGTTTTGGCTTGGTGAATTTTAAACGTATGAAAAATGATTTTTTTCCATGTTAACGTGATATCCTGTATACAACAGGGTAGGCAGAGGAAACCTAATGTTAATACACTTCGTCCCCCATTTTGTGGCACTGGAGTACCATCCAGAAGGTTATAACTTAAGGATGGCTACAGGTATCTAGACAGAACCATTTTGACTTAATGTTTTATACATTCTTTCTAGTAACTTTTAGAGAGATAGAGAGAGAGTAAGAGATTAATACAAATATAACATAATACAGTTCATAAAGAAACGTTTTATATCCATTTTAGAATGTCAAAAGCAGCTGCTAACCAAATTAGTTAAAAATATTGTTATTTGAAATATAATGTAATAAACGAGTGAGCCGTGACCGTGGTCGAGCCTTCGCCCGCTATGAAATATGTGACTGTAAAGCAATATCAAAGCAATTATATTTGGGAATGAATTATTTCCATGTTAACAGTGGGCTCGGGACGTCTGTTAGAGGATTTGTGTGGTTTTTAGATTATTTTTTATATCTGTTAAATTGGGCGTTTATGTTATATTTTTTTATAGAATATATTTTTTGTATAATATACAAGTTATATTGCTTGCAATTTGCTTGCAATTTTGTTTGTGAGACAAACTACATAAACCATGAAAATTTATTTTTTCCATCCTCATAGGAATTTCGGGAAATTCTCTCTTAGTGCTTTTCCCAAAGGAATCTACAGCTCAGTAGTTTCAGTTGTGAGTAATTTGTTAGTCTCTCAGTGAGTTACGAAGGAGACTTATTTACTTGTACTTATATGAATGGAAAAATAATTAAAGCAGTTTCGATTATCGATTCTTATAACGTATACTATTAATTTTTACAGGGAGTTGTGGGTTCGTTTACCAGTCGGGGTTAATATTTTAATTTCTTAGCTCTTGTAACAAGGAAAAGCGCCATGTTGAATTCCGTCACTCAACACGCATGAAAACTTGGCGAAAAGTGTAAAACGGAATGTCTTAACATTAAGTTCCCTCTGCCTTCCTTACTATATGCGGGATACATCATAAACCTGGAAAAATATATATTATGCTATACGAGCTTGTATATCTAAAATACATTACGTTCATTTTGTTGTAAACAAAGATAATTATAATACAACCAAATTAAATTGTCGAAACCCAAATGTCCCTCGTGTGAACATCCGGTAATGCGTTGAAGGGTAGCGATATTAATTCTAATATAACCGCTATACATTTTGCAAGTAAATAAATTAATTTATGCTAAACTTCTAAGCCTCTGATAATTTTGGATTAAACTGAAACAGATTGGTACTAAAGCATACATATATGTACAAATATTAAATTCATATTAATTTAAATTTTAACATAATTATGATTAATTTTCATTACAATTATATACAATCATATAAATATATATAATTTACATAATCATTTTTTTCTTTATTTATTAACTTTTTGTTTCGTGACGAATTTCATACAAAATGCAGCAAAATAGATGCATAAATAATGCTTGTATCCTTTCGTAGAGTTAAGCTTGATTTTATTTTTGTCAGTTCGTCGTCAGTCCATATATCGAAATATTTAATATTAATTTTAATAAAAATTAAATTAACAGTTAAAAAAATATCTTATGTGTTTATAAATAGGGCTAGAAAACCGATACAAAACCAGATCTAATACATATATCATTGCGCCAGTATTCAAATAAATTCTTAGCTGCAATAAGTAAAACCTTCTTTCAGTTGCAAGATAAAGTCTGACTTAGAGACGACTCTAAAGTAATCTCTACACGTGCCCAGCTAAAGCACCAAGATAGTCTAAATCCAACATGTAGCATAGATTTGTTATTTGTTGGGCTTGGTCAGGATCAGTGTGGAGGTAGCATTAGAAGGTGAGGAGAATCGAGCAGTTCCAAACAAACGGGGTCAGGGAAACAAATGTTTATTGCGCAGTTAAAGGCAAGTATTGCTAGCTGAGATACGACGATACCGCCACTATTTCTTGCTATCATATTTAATGAAACTAACGGAATAGGTTT
>HE670671.1:0-11075 GCA_000313835.2 Heliconius melpomene melpomene | reverse complement strand
GTATAAAAAAGCGTAAATGATAAATGATATAATTTGTACAACGTCATTCCCTGGAGTCAAACTCACGACCACTGCATTTACGTTCAAACATAATTTCATTGTACCACGACGGGTGTACTTAAATAATTTGAATTAAATAAATAACTTTACAGAACTCTCAAATTTTAATGTAATACAAAAGTAGAGATAGTGAAATAGCAGCGAAAACAGTCACCTAATTGTTGCTTCAACTTAGGGAGGAAATTGTAACAAGTTTTATTGCTTTATTCGCAATTCACTTATTTTATTAGACTGTTTGTTGAAAAATAAAATTAATTAATGTAGTTTTGCAATTGTACTAAGAAACTGTTTAAGTAATAAACACGAGTAAAATTAAGTTCTATTTTGTATATTATTTTCTATTTTACGTTTTGTTTATAAATTATATAAAATTGTATTTAATTTAAATTGAAAGATTTTGGTGCTTGGCGTGGCGCAGAAGCTCTATCGTGTGACTGTAAATGCGACAGGTTACAGGTTTGATTGCCACTCAACAGAAAGAAATACTTCATATTTTTTCATTTCTTCGCTCTGGTGTTCTGGTTCCACCAATCAACACACAATGCCTCCAGAATTTGGAGGAAAGTGGGGAGCGTAGTGTCTTACAATTAGGCTGGAGGTTTGGACCTTCTTTTTATAGTTAAAAAATAATCTTTTATAAATAAAAAAATAATAGAGCCAGTCAACTCCATTTCATTAACGTCAAATAGGCATTTAGTCAACTTTCATCTTACTAATTTCACCCTAAAAATGCCCTAAAAGGTAAAAATAGGTAAAAAGACATTAATAGAATCTAACGGATTCTGCCTGATTCAGCCGTTGACATACACGTCCGCACGTGTCCCGGGACATACGAGTACACAATTATGTAAACGTCCTGATTGAAAGGCTTTGGAGGCTTCTATGTATCCGATAAATCCGTGATCTTGAATACGATCGTGTTTTATACGCTGTTTGTGTATGACGTCACGTTATAGATTGATTTTGCTAAATTGCTTTGGTAATTTTTGTATGAAGAAAATTGGTTGGTACTGAAGCTAGTATGGGTTCTAATCCCCTTAGTGGTATTTCAAATACAAATATTTCTTGTTTTGATTAGATGAAGTGTGGCATAAGCGTATTTTATGCGACAGATAAATATACTAACAAATATTTAAGTTGGAATTAAGTTTTTTTGCAGGTCTGAAACAGTCAGTATATGACGTTCAAAGAAAGTGTGTAAAATATAATAAAGATTCTATTTTACATTTATTACTACTAAGCTATCGATATAAGTAAATTATTCGGAACAAATATTTGGTTTGCTAGAATAGAAGGCTATGATATTATTATTAAACTAGCGGACGCGCGCAGCTTCGCTTGCGTATTTAAGGGTGAATTCTAATAACCCATGAAACATGTGTTCAATGAAATATTTTTAAGAGTCTAAATTTCAAATTTTATAAATATCGGTGGCGATTTAAAGATTTTTCCATACAAACTTTCAACCCCTTATTTGCACCCTTAGGGGGTCAATTCTAGAAAACCATGAAACATGTGTTTAATTATATACGTTTAAGAGTCTGAATTTCAAATTTTATAAAAATTGGTGACTATTTAAAAAAAACCTATACAAACTTTCAACCCCTTATTTGCACCCTTAGGGGGAGAATTCTAGAAAACGATGAAACATGTGTTCAATTAAATACTTTTAAAAATCTAAATTTCAAATTTTATAAAAATCGGTGCCGATTTAATTTTTTTTTCCATACAAACCTTTGTAACCCCTAACTTTTCTACCCCCTTTACGGGTTTAAAATTTTTTACTAAAATACCCTTCCTTAGTGGATGTCCAGATTACGAAAGTAAACTTTTGTTCCAAATTTAACGTTTCTACGCACAGCGGTTACGGCTGTGCGTGCGTCTTACCTCAGTCAGTGAGGACAAGTCCTTTTATATATATAGATATTGTACAAGTACTAGGTAAATAAATACTATTAGTACGCAAAAAAAAAATCCTTTAATGAAAATAGTGTAGAAATGAACTAGCAGTGTAAATTAAAGCCAGTTCGGATTGATGATGCAGTTTCAAGTCTCACTGGGAACACTAAGAGTGGGTAATGGCGTCGCTTGTCTATGGGACGAGTGTTAGTGCACCCGAGGGAATGACGATACGACACGTTTTTGTCCCCTCACGTTAATGTCACATTTATTGACAGTACTTTTTTTTAATTTGCGTAAATGGTTTGGGTTTTTTGAACTTTTCTTTTCTTTGGAGATAGTTTTAAAGATCGGTTACTTACAAGTTCATTTATATTTTTACATGTAAATTGGTATATTTATTTATTTTATCTTAATAGGTGATAACTATTCCATTACTAATGATAATATAAAGTCAAAATAAATATTTTATTATTTCTTTGTACATAATAATTAAAATTTTACTCTTAAATGAAAAATATTATTCTGGATTTTATTAAAAAATGTCATTACCGAGAAGAAGCGGGAATAGTAATGCCATTTTTTTAGTAGAACTGTGATAGTTTTAATATATTTAATATATTTTTTTGTTAAAAAACATTTATAGTTCCGGCAAAATCATTTATCATACAATTAAATCCCATATGTAAGGAGTAGTTAAAATAGTCATTCCATTTAATGAATTAAGTTCACCTGTACAATTTATATCCAAACTAACAAAGCACCTCATGCATATTGCACTTAAAGCTTTGTTTCTATTCTTGTTCATTAGCTGTGCTAATAGATTTATCACGCAGAAACACGGCGGTGAAGATAGTATTTGCATTGCTCGTCTACTCAAACAATTATAGCTATCTCACATATATGATTACAAAATACAGAGACCAGTCGTGTTACACGGGCATAAGCGTGCGACTGTAAAAGCGACAGGTTGTAGGTTCAATTCCTACTAGAGGAAATGAAATTTTTAATATTTTCATTTTCCCGCTCTAGTAACGAGGTGAAGCGCGGCATTGAGTTCTCAACAATGCCGCAATGCCTCTAGAATTCGGCGGAAAGTGGAGAACAGTGTTGTCTTAATGGGAAAGAAGTGTCTTCACACTGGGTTTCCAGGCTGTCTACGCCTTCAATGCTAAATGCAGGATAAAGCGTGAAAGCATGAAGCTAAAAAAATCTTCCTTTATTATATAACGTAGGGAGTAGAGGTTTATTTATATTTAGAAAAAAAGCGAATAAATAAGACGTTAAGTATAAATATTTAATCAGCCGCCTGTGCCCACACTTTGTACGTAGGACAGACATAAACTATGATTTCGAATCCGTATATCATGGAAAGTCTACGATATTTCGGCTCTAACTCCTAGCATGATGAATAGTCCACTGCATTTGACTTACGTTATACCTGGTAAGCTAAGATAGCATTTTAAAATCGTGAATAATTTTTAGAGAATTTATGGTCATATATAATTGAGAATAGGCTAAAAATAAATGATTTTAGTGATATCTTTATATCCCATCAAAAACGTAAATGTGAAATGAGAGCCTTGTTGTTGCCTAATTCTTGACTTCACCAACAAAAGAGAGGGAGATCTATATGGGGGCGTAAGTTTGTGTTCTCTCAGGACAAAAGTCAAGCTCAAATTTACAATTTACATATTAAATTAAAATAAGTATATTGTAAGTTTCACTCTACCAGTAGTAAACGATAACTACTCATTTTTCAGATGTTTAATCCTCGTTCTTAGATCGTATTTGCATTTGAATTATTAAAGTTTCGCAATTTAGAAACTCACTTTTCTTAATAACTAATGTGTTCTCATGTGCAAAATACTGACAAATTAATACAAATAGTATAAAATAACAAAGCTGTTATTGTTATAATTTATGAAAAAATTGTAATGAAAATAACTAACACTATCTTTTTTCTCTATACTTAGAGAAAATGAACAGATAGTTAAAAAAAACACTCCAAATAGATTAATATAAAAATTGTAACATTTTTGAGATATATCTTTCTCGTTAAAATTAAAATTGTCATACAAATATGCATACAATTAATAGTTTTATATAGATATTATTTTCCATTATAAAAGTTATTTTTACAATAGCATCAGCGAACTCATATAAAAGAGGATAGATAGATATAGATGAAAAGACCACTTCCAACCGCTCCCGATTTCTAACAATAGACAACTATTTATATTAGAAAATTTTCAATTACATTCAAGACTGTGAAATATGTAATTTTTCAAATTCCTCCATCACATCCACTCCGCCAGGCAAGTCAACATGAGCTCCCACGGTTATTAATACTGGCGCTACTGACTTGATTTATGCTGTACGAAAAGCGTGCCTCAGATTTACGACGGGAAATCCATTTGTACTATATTCCTGCATATAGTGCCTTATTCGGCTTTGATAGAGGAAGTCATATATATATATTATCGATTTTACAATGACTTTTGAAGTTGAACGTCTATGAATTATAGTTTTCAATAATATTTATATCTAGTGGGCGCGCGCAGTTTCGCCTGCTTATTGGACCCTTAGGGGTGAAATATAATAAACCACGAAACACACGTTTAATGATATATTTTTAAGAGTCTAAGTCTAAATTTCAAATTTTATAAATATCGGTGGCGATTTAAGATTTTTTCCATACACAGTTTCACCCCCTTATTTGCACCCTTAGGGGGAAAATTCTAGAAAACGATGAAACACGTGTTCAATTAAATACTTTTAAAAATCTAAATTTCAAATTTTATAAAAATCGGTGCCGATTTAATTTTTTTTCCATACAAACTTTCAACCCCTATTTCCCCCCTTTAGGGTAAAAATTTTTCAAAATCCCTTCTTAGTGGATGTTCAGATTACGAAAGTAAACATCTGTCCAAATTTCAAGTTTCGTCTTACTTCAGTCAGTGAGGACAAGTCCTTTTATATATATAAATTATGTCGATATATGTTTCATGACGCAGTTGTCGTTTCTACATATGTGATGGTTGAAGATACTAGGAAAATATTATACGATTAAATAACACCTCCTTAAACTACTCAAATCGCCAAATATCCGGAAAAAATAATGACTTGTCAGTACATAAGCTGTCACAGAGCAATGGAACACCGTCTGACTATAAGCGACTTTCGAGGTAATGATTAAATTTAAATTATTTTTCTTTGCTCTCATATACCAACCCTGGCCTTACATATGCCAAACTCAACGCGTAATATTTGAAAAGCAGGCTAAAAGTGGAGAGCGGAGAGTGTTAGGTTCAGAGTCAGCACTGGGTTCCCTCTACCATGATTTGGTAATTAACACCATTCGCCAACAGTGGCAAAGTGAATTGGAATTCGGATATGAACCGCATTGGCGCATTTGAAAGTGTGAATATTAATTTTGTCTTTAAGTAGTTTTCAAGATTTAATGTAAAAGCTAAAATTCAACTTTAAGCTTCAAAATTACTTTGTCTTTGAAACACTCTTATAAAATAAGATATTATTATTTTTATAAGTTCATATTATTAGGTCTAATTTAAATAACATTGTGAAAATAAAAGTAAATATGTAAGTAATTTTTTCTGTTCATAATAGTCGTAGCAAGCTTCATGCTTCACTCCATATAACAGAATAGGCAAAGAGAACCTTGTGTTACACTTTATTTCCCATTTTCTACCCAATTTATTTTATTTACCGACATTATATAATTAAATTAATTTAAATATACTTAGTCCCATGAGTGGCGATCAAACCCACAAACATTGCATCAACACTTTCTTCTTCCACTGCACCATAACGGCTTCGAAGATTAAAAATTAGGTATTAGAAAACAATTAAGTTATTTTTGGCTTCATTTGCAGTTATTCTTGTATAAAATGTATGTATGACACATTAAACCAATACGTACCTATATTTATAAATTACTAGCGGCCCGCCCGCGGCTTCGCCTGCATGAACTACGTTATTATTAATTTCTGTCTCCATGAGTTAGGTACTCATGCAAAATTTGAGACTCCTAGCATTTGTAGTAACGAAGTTTCATACAAGCTTTCAACCCCAAAAACAACCCCGAATCAAAAAAAGTCGAATATTGTAAATTCCCGTCTTAGCGAGCACCTACGTCCTATAAATAACTCTTATGCAAAATTTGAGATTCCTAGCACATGTAGTTTCTGAGATTTCGTGATGAGTGAGTGAGTGACCTTTCGATTTTATATATATAGATAGATATAAATGAACGACGCCATAGATACGGTAATGTATATTTGATTGCAGTCAAAATTTTCCATATTCTATATCTGTATTCAGTGGAGTTTCCCAGGTTGCGAGAAAATTGAATTGTGAATTTTCACGATTTAGAACAAAGCGCATGTAACAATCGTACATCATCGCGCACCTGTCTTGCCTTCCGCAATCACTTTGAATACGAAGTGCCTGCAAATTTCGTAAAGTGTAGAACGTGCCAGCCCCTGGTATTGTTGTAATGAATTAACTAAATACAGCTATTTTATGACTAAATTGTTTATATATAACGCGATAAGTTATGGGTTCAATTCCCTCTTAAGGAAATTAAATATTTATTTAAATTTTTATTTCTATTTCTTCGCTCTAGTGTCGAGGCAAAGCGTAGCGCAAAAGCCTCCAGAATTAGGCGGAAATTGGGGAACGGAGTGTCTTAACATTAGGTTCCCTCTGCTTACTCTGCTGTGTGATTCTTACTCAATGATTTAATCTACATTTTATAAGCTTGACACAAATATAGTATTTAAGCACATAAAGATAATATTTTAACCTTTTTGATGATAGTTATTTTCAATTAAGTTTATTATTCGATTATTATATATTTCACCTTCTACTGCTGCAGTAGCAGTACTACTATACTAATATTATATAACTGAGTTAGTTTGGTTGACCGCGCTTGTCTCAAGAACTACATACTTATATCAAATTGATCCAATCTATGTAACCCATTGTACCTATCATCCATAGTCCATATTTTATTTTGACGACGCGGGCGAAACTATAGGTAAAATTATTTAAATATTAAGTAAAAGTATATTCCAGTTTTAAAAAAATCAATTTTAAGTAATATAATAAAAATAAAATATAATATAACAAATTAAATCCCATCAGAGTTCGACTTACAAACTCGACCCTCATTTGTTTGACAATGTGCACGACGTGGCTATGAGAGGCCCACAAGCCTCGCATTATTGAAATAAACAATTTAATTCCTTATTCTGATATAAATAAAACACATATTAGTATATTAACTCAATACACACTTACCGACTTATCCAGGGTAAATGTTTCGAGTAGTTTGTTACGCTTGTAAGAGTAGGGGGTCTAAATAGACTGCAGTCGAAAGTCAACCCCATAAGTTTGGAGAGGTTGGGTGTCTAAAACAGATGTATTAAAGTACATGGAAAGTATGGATTAGTTTTATTCATTGTAGATTTTATATAATAATTGGAAAATGTATTTAAAGGCCGTAGTGGCATAGTGGCACAGCGTGTGACTGTAAGCGTAGGTTCGATTTCCACTTGGGGGAATGAATTATTTAATATAAACATTCCCTTGTTCTCGTAACAAGATAAATCGTGGCGTTGTGTTTCACCAATAGACATGTCTTAAAAAATCAGCTGTAAATGAGGATCGGAGTGTCTTGACACTAGCTTCCATTGCCGACATAGCATAAAATAGACAAAAAATATTTTAGCTTTTTCTTTTTTCTTAATATTTCTTTACGATATTAGAATATGACGTTCACGAAACGTAAATTAAATACAAACGTATCCTTGTTTACGAGATGGAAACAAAAATCTCAACGTCAACTTCCGAAGTTACAACCTAATTTAAAAAGCATATATCCTTTATGAAACGGCATTTTCAGTGTAGTAATGACCAATTACGAGTTTGGGTAGTTTTACAACGTGTTCGACGGATAATTGGTGAGACAATTATTTTTAATTGCTATTGTAATGTGTTGAGGATTTGGCCGTATGTTACTCAGAGGGAGCTTTTAAAGGAAGAGGAAATAAATATGTTTAAGCTTTTATTGTGAACAAATATGTCTAAACGAAACTAATTTAAATCGAAATTTTATATAATACTAGCGGACGTGCGCAGTTTCGCTTGCTTATTTAGGGTGATTTCTAATAAACCATGTAACACGTGTTCAATGAAATATTTTTAAGAGTCTAAATTTCAAATTTTATAAAAATCGGTGCCGATTTAAATTTTTTCCATACAAACTTTGAACCCCTATTTCACCCCTTTAGGGTTAAATTTTTTCAAAATCCCTTAGTAGATGTCCAGATTACGTCTTATTAGTCCAGATTACGTCTTATTAGATTAGTCTTACCTCAGTCAGTGAGGACAAGTCCTTTTATATATATAGATAGATTAATTTTAAAGGCCGCCGGGGCGCAGAGGCATAAGAGTGTGACTTTAAAGTAACGGTTGTGGGTTCCTTTCTCGCTCCGGGGAATTAATTAGTATCATTTCTTCACTCTGGTACCAAACATTTCTGGCATTTAGTGGGGAACGGAGTGTCTTAATGTAAGGCTGCTACCCTGCTGTGTGCGGGATACAGCGTGAAGCTGAAAAAAATATATACAAAATTAATTTAAAAAAAAAACCGTGTAATTATATATATTTGAGTTTCTGTATATGATATCAAAGCAAATAAATATTTGATAGATATGTTAGGCTTTAGTGAAAATGTTCACTAAGTGCTGTAGTTAAGTCGAATCACGTTATTCGCGTGTCAGTTGTGGAAGTAGTTAGGATTTGGAAATAACGTTATGAATTTTTTTTAACCGATTTCATGAAAAGGAGGTTATCAGTTTGACATGAGTGTATGTAATATTGTTGTAATTGAATTATATTTGAGTATGATGATCCATTTAGGTTTCTAAGCACGTGTTTTTAGTTTGGTTAATATATCTTCCTATGTTTGTTAAAATCGCTTAATTAAAATCTACAAGTTTCATTAAAATTGTTTCAGTAGTGTTAACAGATAAGAGGAAATTAAGAAAACATAGGTAGTTAGTAGAACTTGCATTTTTCCTTTTGAGTTTATACAGTCAGTATTGTTTTTTATACCAATTTTAGGTTCAATATATAAATGACCTTAGCCCGTTTATGTTTGTTGGAAACGAAGATGCAAGCTATTGTATATGTAGCATTAAATATGTAGTATCTCAAAATAATACAATTTAATCAAAAGCAAAATTTAAATTTTATTACATATAGAGGTACGATAGCTCTCTGCTACGAGTTACTACGCAAGTGTAACCAATTACTTCAAATATACGTGTCACTGACGACAGTATCTACTTTGTTTTAATCACGTTCATATATATATTTGAATTATTTTAATAATAATTTTCATACAAAATAAAATTTTATTATTCATAATTTATATTTTAGAATAATATTTTAAATGTATTATTTTAAATGAAATAATATTAAATTAGTTTAATAGAGTCAACGGCACGACGATACGTCGCTGTTATTTTCCATGGTTCCAAATTAAACATTTTTTTATTTTTTTTTCATATTATGTGTATTGCGGATCACATAAAGTATGGACGAATTGTTTTTAGTTGGGAATAAAATAATCATTATTTTTAACGTTTCATTTTTTGATATCTAGCTATATAAAATAGTTATAATAATTGTAAAAAAAGTACAGGCTGTAGGTTCGATTCCCACCCGAGGAAATTAAATAATATTTCTCTGTGGCGTCGTTACGACAAGTTACTAGTATACGTAAAAGAATATATTTATGAAAGTTGAATGAAAAATAATGACGAAAAATGCATATTGTTATTATAACAATAATAGTTAAATTTATTATTATAAGCTACTCA
Source organism: Heliconius melpomene melpomene (assembly GCA_000313835.2). Classification (NCBI taxonomy): domain Eukaryota; kingdom Metazoa; phylum Arthropoda; class Insecta; order Lepidoptera; family Nymphalidae; genus Heliconius; species Heliconius melpomene. The sequence continues at coordinate 1,203 of HE670671.1, read as the reverse complement.
CGAATAGTTTATAAAGTTCCACCTGACATTATCTAACGCAAGAAAAGTTTCCTACGTCGGCGTCGCTGGGAACGAGCAGTAACGAGTTGTTTTAAACTCTGAATACAAAATGTGGTACAGTTGCCTTAGTTATACCGCGGTGATGGTAGTTTCTGTAATTTTGCGGGCTTCTCGCTATTATCAGATGTCTATTTCCTTTTGAAAGTAATATTTAGATTCTCTTATATTACTTTAAATATGAGATGGAAATTTATTAACTTTATATTTATAGACATTTATGTACTTTGACTAAACTTTCAAAGTAAATGACAAGCGCCAAGTCAATTACATCAGAAGCCATCTTCAAAGAGCTTTAAATATATTGGCTTTAGATATTAAGTTATTTCGTAAGTAGTTTTAGTTCATATATTTATTTATTTAATTATAATTAGTTTTTGAAGGTTCTTGCAGCCTATAATGTTGATATCGATTAATTAAACATAATACAATAATCTACAGACTTGAATTAAAATTTAATTTCTTTTTTTTAGTGAAATTAGAAAAACTCACGTTGATCCTGTATACATACAGAGTAGGTAGAGGCAACTTCGAGATCCGATTCGGCCTTGCTTCGGTGAGGTCGCACAATTGGGCTATTATATTTATTTCGATCCCTTGTCGAAGTGTTACTGTATTTATACTAGTGTTGTGCTGCGGATTCCTGCGACTGCTGAGCTGCGTGGCGTCCTGCTACGCTGCGTTGCCCTGTGGTTGCCGAGTCCCGCATCGCTCGTTTCCAGCGTCCGGATTGTTGTTCAGTAAGTGGATACACAGTTGTTATTAGATAGGTACTCACCTACCGTTCACCGACGGTAGTTTTTCGTTTTTCGTTTTTCGATTGAGCAGTATGCTGTTGGCCATATCGGCCTCTACAGCGTCACCGGGCTTGGGGAGGCCGAGCTAGACGAGCTCTGACCTTGGCATGGCTACCGTGGAAGGTACCAACAAAAGAGAACACAGTGGCGCAAGGGCGTCTCCTTTGAGACTCGGACCGCGACTTGCGAACACCGTTCGTAGTGGGGGGCTTTGCTTCGATCGGTTCGACCAAAGCCTACTGGGGAGGGCTTTTGATGCCCTATTGGATTATTGATTGCGGGCTCCTCTCGCGCCGAGGCGCGATTGGGCCACAGTAAAGCTGGGACCTCGTCTCCGACCGGCGGGGAC
>HE670669.1:176277-200945 GCA_000313835.2 Heliconius melpomene melpomene | reverse complement strand
AAAGTCTAATATAGAAATATGATATCAAATGATATAAATATTATTTGCAAATCAATTAAGTAGGGCGCTTATCTTACAGGTTTTTGTAACATTGATATAACAAAGCTTTGTTATACATTTATATTTCTCCATTAATAAATAGATAAGAGAAATGCAATTTGTGACAGTTTTAAATATTAAATAATAAAAACAATCTAGTAATTTCCCAACCAATTTCAAATGCATTCTTCCTGTATATATATTTATATGGTACCTATATGTAGATTGTCTGTAAGGGACGTAGGACTTAGACAGCCAGTCATCTTTATGCGATCGTCTCACACGCACTCCCACTTGCTTAAGCGGAAAATCTCTCTTAAATTTTTTTATTGCATAGTTTAATAAACTAGTGGTATTGTGCACACAAGTGTTTGATATGAAATGAATTTACGGGTAAGCTACTTTATTGTTTTTTATTATTTTTAATTTTTATTTTTAATATTTACTTCAAAATAAATATACTGGATATGTAAGTGCTATTTCGCATCATTAATTTTTGTAGGGATAAAATGGAATTAGGGATAGTTATATAATATTTTAATTAATTTCCACAATAAAGTAAGGATGTAGATGAAACAAAATTTAAATATTTATGTAAAAATTTGATATATATTAAATTACTTAATTCAAAATCGGTGTTCTCCACTTCTCTAGAGAGAAATTTCATTGATAAAATCCAATTTCATAGCATTTTTTTATCACATTCTGCTTATTTTAATAAAAGCGTAATAAAATGAAAGTCTGACTTCTTAATATTAAATAATAAAATCGGATCTCGAACTTCATATATTAACACGAATTGATTATAAGAAGAATGTGGGTTATATATCTAGTAAAAATATTTACATTATTGAAGTGTTGGGAGCAAACATGGTCTTTCATTTAATCGCTATTTCATACACAAATATAACTATTATCAATGTCACGTGTACATTGCGCGATTGACAGTAGAAGATGGGCTGTTGTTGTAATTAATAGAAAGTGTTAGGTATTTTTCCTTATTGATAATGATGTAAAGTTATTTATTACTTATATAATCCATATTATATAAGTAATAAATAGCACTAAAGTATTACATGTAGTTTATAGATCTTTCGTTTAACTTGATTTAATTTAAATATTATTATTTTGCCATCGTTTATTTATTTATTCATTTATTTATCTTTTGTTATAAACGCGACGACATGACGGCGATGTGAGTTCAACTCCCACTCGGGGGATGAAATATTAAATATTTTCATGACGCCACTAACGTTACTTACGTACGAAATACATCAAGAATTCAGTGGAAAGTGTCTTAAGTAAAGTGAATTAACACTAGGTTCACATGTTGCCTCGGCCTACCTTGGTATGTGCGGGGTATTCCATGTACGTGTACAAATATATGTATATATTTGTACACGTATATAAGATCTCTTGTGAAGTCTGAACTCATTGTAAATTAAGTAAAGAATATACACAGCTTCACGCTATATCGCGCACATAGCAGAGTAGGCAGAGAAAACTTAGTGTTAAGACACTCTGTTCCTCAATTTCCGCCGAATTGTTCAAGGCATCGCGTATTGAGTGGTGGAATTCAACCCTGGGATTTCGCCTTGGTGTCAGAGCGACGAAATGAAAATATTAATAAATAATAATTCGTTCCCCCGAGTGGGGATCAAACCCATCACCGTCGTTTAACGTCACACCCTTGTGCCCCCGCGCAACGAAGACCTCAAGAAAAGAATAAAGCCTAAATAATTAAATTTATATTAAACTGACTTATTTACACGTTAGCCATATCAGAGTCATGCGCTGACCTGACCTTATAAATCCTATGAGATTAAAGTTTAGTTTATTATTTTGTATACTACGATAATAGTGAAAATATTATACATATGAGGTTATCACATATTATTTTCATCAAGGCCTGTTAAGCTAAACTTGAGTAGGTACATACTAGTGTATTTTTAATGATAAATTTATTATTTACTAGCGGCCCGCTCGCGGTTACACCCGCGTGAACTATGTTATTATTAATTTCTGTCTCCATGACTACGTCCTAGTGACGTCTATGCAAAATTTGAGACTTCTAGCATTTGTAGTAACGAAATTTCATACAAACTTTCAACCCCAAAAACAACCCCTTAGAAGTCGAATATTGCAAATTCCCGTCTTAGCGAGCACCTACGTTCTATAAATAACTACTATGCAAAATTTGAGATTCCTAGCACTTGTACTTTCTGAGATTTCGTGATGAGTGAGTGACCTTTCGATTTTATATATATAGATTAAAGAAAATAACAAAAGGTTGAGGCCAGTCATAGCGCAGGGGCACAAAGTGTCACTGTCTCGCCATTCAAAACGCAATGTCTCCAGAATTCGGCGGAAAATGGAGAACGGAGTGTCTTAACACTAGGTTCCCTGCTATGTGCGGGATAGAGCTTGAAGCTGGTTTATTTATTATCTATTAATTTTATAATAATAAAATATATTTATTGTTAAAATTTACGCTATAATTTATTTATGTATTTTTTTCAATAAAAATTAATAATAGGTACGATCTACAATATAATAGAAATACGATGGATAGAGAAGGGACCTACATAATATTTAATTTAGCAGCTATGTGCAGCAATTACATGTATGTATATAAACCCCAAAATAAATATTAATATAAACACAACAAGAAAAATTAATAAAATATAGTAATAATATAAAGATATTTTTTTCTTATGATGTGTATATAAATAATAATGTTATTAATATGTGCATGAATGCTCGTATCTATTGATTGCATTGACTTTATAAGCTTGACTTCTTCTGAGCTTCTGGGGACGACAAACTTGAATATTTGGTATTGATTTCAGTTTAATACCTCCACGCTATCTCGAGGTACATGGTCTTGACAGACGCACAACAAGGTTCCGTACCTTTTGAGGTACGGAACCCTAAAAGGGTCTGTAGTGATATAGTACTAATAAAAAAATATAAATATATATTTAATCTTACATTGCATGCATGAAGTTTAAACACCTAAAATGGTATCACAAGAGTCAACTTTTTCTTTGCATTAATGAAGGCAATCATCAAATTGTTCTTAATAAAGGCATTACATGTTCCATGTAAAGCTAACCTTAGAATAATTATCGCGACATATGCAAAAAAATACTAAAGAGACGGTTTAAAATGTAAATTCCCTTTTACAATTTTAATCGTATACATTTTAATACAAAAGTTGGATGTGCATCACCATGACTTCAGACATCAACTTATTTAACGCTAGGGTATTGTCTGTATGCAAATATTAATGCAGCCATTTCTGCATTTATGTATACGTATCCATTATCCGTCCATGTTGCATGATTACACACGGGACACTAAAGGTTATCACGTAAACAACAACAAGTGCGTCTCCCCCCTCCCCCCTACTGGAATGTGCAAAATATGAAAATATTGGCGCCGATGCTCCGTATTATTCTTGGCAGCTCCTTATTTTATTCAGATTGAGAATAAAATTAACATTTTTTGAATCAAAGCTGTTTATTTTAAAGCATTTGTTTTGATTTCGTTTTCGAATAGGTTTTCTTCCGAAAATAAAAAAAGGTTTTATAAAATTCATTACAATTGATTTATTTAATATCATTAATTATCTATGTCACCGATCTTTTACGGAAGGCGTAAAGTGCAGGTTAAATAAATAGGAAGGTTCCCATATGATATTTCAAATAGTCAGTAATAATTATTAGTTATTATTATACATACTTTTAAACTTCTCCTTGTATACCCTAACCGCAAAATTAAAAAATATGTAATTATATTTATGAGTTATATAAAGAAATCGGTCTCTCATTGGTGCCAAATTCTACATACCTATTCAAATACTAGCATGCAAAGATTGCAGTCTAAGTTGTTTTTTATTGTTAGTGTTGTATGTCTGGCAAGTTAGGCCATTGTGTGATGTACGGGTGTACGTGTCACGCTGCATGCCCGTCACGCTGCCTTGCGCCGTCACATGCTCCCGTGGGCGGAGAGTCCCTACGCAATAAAAAATAGAATAATAGAAGTCATTCTGTTGCCTTAAATATTTGAGCAACACCTATTTTAAATATTATTAATAAAAGAAGTGTTTACGTTAAAGATGTTATGTCTATCTTAATGTTGTTTTATTTTATAGAATTATCTTATAATCGTTAATTACTTAAAATGTATTAAATAATCTACCGTTATAAAGAGGCAAAACAATAACGGCCGCATACCGTATAAATTACGTTGAGCTACAAATGTTTCTATTTTTCGCTAATGTCACTGAAGGTCACTGCGCGTGCGCCGCCCGCCCCGAAAACAACTCCGTTATGGGTTCGACGACCTGTGGACATTTATATTTAAATTAAATTTAAAAATACCTTTTAAATTAAGCTTGTGAGAATTTTTTATATCAATTGGTAATCTTTTTATATTTAATAGTTTTTTGCAGGCCCTATTTTGAATAGGAGGTATAAATCTAAACCAATGTTAATTTTTATGCCAAATAATTAAATAATAATTGTTTTGTAGGTCTTTCATAATATTTAGATAACATAATGATGTCATAGCTGAGCGTGTTACATGTTAGACCTTAGCATACATTGAACTATCACCATATCGACAGTATGTTTAATCTGTGAAGGTAAACATTTTAAGAATCAAAGCTCAATATGTACTAATTATAAACTACGAGTGACGGTGACGCTATGGAAGCACAGTAGCAGTTTAGTTGTGCAGCTGTCTGACAGCGCAATGGTCGTAGGTTCGATTATCATTTAAGAAAATGACTATATTATATCTTTTTTTTTTTCTCTATCTTAAAAGATGTGAACAACGAAGTAATCGTAAAAAGGCTTTTCTAGATTATTATGCGAAATATGTGATTGAAGTTAAAACAAATAAAAGTCCATACAAAACAAAAACTTATGGTTCTAAATATAAATGTTTGTTTTTGGATTATGTATTTTTTACTATTTAGGTCACCATTTTAGACAAGTACATACGACATAGTATCGCGAAAGGCAATATTTAATTATTTTAATAAATTTTATTTTATTGATTGATATTGTAATTAAAATAATGACTTAAATAAAAAAATCAATTGTAATAAATTACTAACACTGAAGTGAATATACACTAACTGTTGCTAGTCACCGATTACGTATGAAATATTTATTTAATTTATAACGTTATTGAACCACGTACATTGTTCCTTTTGTTATTCGGCTCATTGTGTCGTCTTATTTATTAAATCAATATTGACCAGTCCAGGGGCCGGTCGTGGCGCAGGGGAACAAAGTAAAATCGACTGGTTGTGGGTTCAATCCCCACTCGGAGAAAATCAACACGCAATGCTTCTAGAATTCGGTGGAAAATGGGAAAAGGAGTGTCTGTACACTAGGTTCCTTCTGCTTACCCTGCTGTGTGCGGGATAGAGCGTGAAGCTGATTTTATTTTTTTTAATATTGATCTTACCTGTGATTAAAATCATGTATGAAAATATATGTATTATTAAAATATTAGTAATATGTTATTATTGTAGTTCTCTCTTTTTGATTTTAATTACATTATAATAATATGTATGTAAATTAGATAACTTTCAAACGACGCTATAAACTTGCCCTATCCCTGCTAGATACATGTACCTATAAGAGCTAGTGGTATGCGGGCGACCGGTCCTGTTCTGGCATTCCTTCTATGAACAGGGCTACCGTTACCGGTTACAATATTTTGTGAAAAGTTAAAGCAATAATATCGATTATTTGTAAACTTCAAAATTGTAATTGTATATAGTAAGATATTAAGTAATTCATATTTTTTAAACAACATTGTTTATGTTATTTCATAATTTATTTGTTCTAATTACTTATTTTTTAATTAAAACAACTTCACTAATTCTGAATATTAACAACATAATATAAAAATGATTTGTAATAATGAAAACAATGGTAACCCTGCACATATTTTTGATCTGCATATCCCGCTGCAAACAAAAAGAACGTAGTGTTTTAACACTCCCTACTCTACTTTCCCTACAATTTAAAATTCAAGACTTTTTCACTAGAAGTCCCAATAAAACAGTTGTAATTTTATAACAATACCAATAATTAATCACTCAATTTGAAACATTACAATTCTAATAATAATTTATTATATTAATAATTATTCATGGCTTATTAAAAAAAATAAATAAACAATTGTAAGGAATATACTTAGGTTATTAAACTTTAAACCATTTGCAAGAAGATATTTGATACTTGCAGCAATCATAAGCCTGCAGTTTGAGATAGCAGAGTGTCTGGAGTCTATTTTTGGTGATGTTTTCCAATAGAATGTTCAAGCCTGCAATTGTATTGGACTTGCTGCTTAAGGAATCTACTTATATATGATTCATATAATCTTTACACATGTTATCTTTTACTTAATTAGATTGAAGTTTATCTTTTAGTATTTTTGGATATGACCTTTATATGTTGTTATTTATAAATTACCTTGTTATTGTCGATATTCGTTTATATTTTAAGCAAAACAGTAAAAGCTATTAAAATCTTTTGTTTGTTGAGTACTTTTGTATTTTTTGTGACAAAATTACTTCGAATCTCGTTTTTTGGTGGTAACATTTATAATGCAATGTAATTTTAAATATTAAACTATACTAACTATTTTGAAATAATGTAGAAGTACAGGAAGAACTTCCTATCCCCCACCATTCTCCTCTTAATGATAACCTACCATGTTTACCGGAATAGACAAAGGGCACCTATTCCTGGTGTAGTGTACACATAACTTCAAAACATGCGCCTTAGAATCCAATGCCGTGAAAAATTAATATAATAACATAAATATAATAATTTCTTCGATTAGGGATCGAACCCACAAATTTCGCGAACAGTATGACACAGCTTGTAAGACAAGTTTATTTTAAATATAAATGTTCTGTTGAGTGAAAGTTGAATCTATACCCGTGAATTTACAGTTAAACTATGCCCCACTGTGCCGCGATGGAGCCTATATTTGTTCTGTAAATAGCAAATATCTTAGTATAATAGGCATGTGTTTATTGAGGCCGTCGTAACGTGCGTTGTGGGTTTGATTCTAACTCGGGGAAATGAATTGAGTACCACCACCCAACAAGCAAAGCCTAAAGAATTCGGCGGAAAGTGGGAAACGGAATTGTTCTAATGTGGAACGGAGTGTCTTAACTCTAGGCTCCCTCTGCCTACCCTGCTATGCTATGCCAAAAATATAATTATTTAGTAATTATATTGACATGTTTTATCCTAAGGTGTACGAGTCATCTTCTCATATTAACAGTAAACAAATTAATTAGTAATAACTAGTGAGTGCTCTATTTGCTTAATTAATTAAAACAAATTAATCTATTATATAATTACCATATTAACCCGGAATGGGTTTTACCGAGACTTATTAGAAAGTCTCAAAGTTAATTATTATTTTATATCCTGATTGACCAGATGATACTTCTAAATCTTACACGGATCCATTTGTATTTAAAATTATTTTTTTATAAAATCTACGTTATATGTTCACTAGTAAAATAAAAAAAATCTATTTAGTAAATTTAATAAGTTAAAATTATAATAAACCAACTAAGAACTTCATCGTTATTAGATATTATTTTAATTTGTATTAATTTTTTGTTAAATTATCGTTCCATATCCAATATCACACAAGTATTTTCAAATAGTTTGTTATAGAATTCAATAAAAAATATGAGTTAAATAGAGTACTTGCTTTCTTTACATTGTGATAATGAAATTTATGATCGATGAAAGTAAATAGCAAATAACGCAATGATAACTTAAACCTAGAGTAAAGCGTTGATAAAGAAAAATATTTAGACGATAATAAATAATATTAGGGATATCGGTATTTTTGGCACAGTTGTCACTTAATAACTTATTAACGTTTAATACAATTTTCTTACATTTAAAACAAAAATATATTAAATGCAAATTAAAATTTCATAATGAAATTACATGATATTATGGGACAAAAACACCCCATAAAGCCCCATCTTTTACTAGATACTGTTTAATTTCATTTTCTTGTAGAAATATAGATAATTTCTATAAGAAAACATGATTTTGAAATGCCAGTAACTAAGTAAACTGGCTTGCAAGTCCATGGTGAGAACTTTGCGGACGCTTTGGAATCACGCGACGACGCGTGAAAATCACGAGGTGTTAACGTGAGTAATACACGTATTTAGACTCAACAATACCCTTGTCAATAAACTATTATACGTATCGACGGGATCGTCGGATTATCTACCGCTGACATAATTAATATAATATAAACAAAAGTAAACGAGGTGGACATTAAAGTTGATTAGATGTCTAGAATCGGTGTTTAGTGATGCGCGGGCGCAAGAAATCAGGCGCCGGGCACCGTCTACACTCTACACTCATTCGCATCACGCGCCGGGGCCGGGTGGACGCGTTGCGGTATATTATTACGAATTTAACATCTACCCGCATATATATAGGTGTTATGTCATACAAATTAATTTTTAAAATCTAATAAGTTTAAATTAGAACACGCGCTTGTTCAAACCACGTGAACTCAAAGTGATATTTAGTTATCTTAGGTGGCATCGTTAATTATATGTAATGTGTCAATAAATGAACCTAATATAGACCTTGTTGTGGTGAAGTGGGGGACTTTTGGTGCACACACAGATCTTGTGTAACGGAGTCTATGAGCTCTCCAGATCTGAAAATGTCTTTGGAACATCAAATGCCGGTTTTAATTAAAAAGGTAAAAATTAATAGAAAGATATTAACTAAATATAGTTAGATAGAATACGAAGAATAGAAAGAAATTCCTTTTTTAACTTAACAACTATGAAACAAACCTCTATCCGTCTAAATTTAATCTTTAAGACATACAGAAAGGTTTTATTTTATATATTTGTTTCATTAACTCAGTATCAATATGTATTATAACAAATATAAATAAATTCTATACGTTAAAAATTAACATCAATATGAATAGTAGATTATTGTCATTATTACTGTATTAGATACCTATTACGTGGTTTATTTGAATAAAAACTTAGGAAAGAAATACACTCATATACTAGTCTTTGCCATCAATTTTATCTTTTTTAAAGATTTTAATAATAAGAATAAGCTAATAATATTATTATAAGCTTAGAATAAGCTAATAATATAAATATTTTTCTATGGCAAAAAAAACAATGCGATATACTAGAAATTACTTCTATATGTTGTATAAGACAATGTCTACAATAGTCATCTGAAGGAAGCGAAGGTTAAAGTTATCTCACGTGAGAACTAATTACAATTTTCACCAAAAATAAATATGTATTTTGTATTCACATATAAATATTAATACTTGTTAACCTAAGATTAGGTGTCTAAAAGCTATCTGAATTCTTACTAGTTTTTTTTACATACATTCTGTCTAGGATAACAACTTTTTTATATTAAATTTCTTTCTTTGCTTATAATATTTATATATACAGAACTTATTTTTTGTTGATTTCAATTAAATATGCAATATTCTTTCCCATGTATGTATTTTTATCACTTTTATGAGTATGTACACCCTTGTAAGTAACTTCAAGCTGGTGAATCTTGCTTAAGATGCTAGTACCAACGAGTACATGTATAATTACATTGATGAATGTTCTGCATCTCGGGGGATGTGGTCAGGCTGGTCTCAAACGAGATGACTATAAACATAAAATTACTAGTACGTCAAACGAAATTGCTTTAATCTCATGATCCTTTTTTTTTGAAGTAGGTATGCAAATTAATAGTATAGGCCATTATAGGGACGCCATTTTTTATATCCATTTACTTATTATAAGTCTATTTCTTGAATAAGAAATCTGAAAAGGTTTTTTCAATATTATTTAGACATACCTAATTATGGAAATTAAATTTAATTTTCCAAATTACAGTCTTATTTTAAATTGTAAAATATAATTATAATAAACATAGGTGGTGACGATTTTAATATTTTTTGTAACAAATATTTTAAATAGATATAATTGTTCTTAATTATATTTAAACAATATTCATAATAGTATGCATTTATATGAGGCCGTCGAGGCGCAGCGGCAAAACTTCACACTGTGAACGCTACGATTCTATGCCCACTCGGAAAAATTACTTATTTTCATTTAATTTAATGAAAATAATTAACAATTATAATATTAAATTTCGTTTAATAAATAAATGAAAATAAATATAATTTAAAATATATAAAAAAAAATATAAGCTAATTTTACGCTTAAAATTAAAATATACTTTATGAATATTTATACGCCAGGCCTATCAATGGTAAACAATAGTGCTGAGAACGAAAGGAAGCTACCATTCACGTGTCATGAGATAAAAACGGTCCAATTTCTTATCACAAACGGCAGCAGACGAGCTAGCATAGCTAGACGACGACCAGGTTCTAAATAAAGCATTTTCTTTTACTTACGATTTACGTATTGATAAAAGATTACAGAAATTAAAAAATATTCAAAACATATCAAAGAAACTAGCATCGGCTAAATCATGTTATAATAAATAGAAATTTATGCTGTCACCTAAATTGTACCAATAGGCGAGTAGTTTTTTTTATTTATTTATTATGTCTAAAAGTTATTGCAAGAGAGTCATATAGACATATTTTTTAAATACCTATACCTACGTATAGAGATATGCCTTTACAGATAAATGAGAAATGTTAGAACATATTGCTTCTAGCCATGTCTAATTGACGTAATTCGTCTCGGAAATAGGACATAAAGTAAAGAACAAAAATAGATTTTGTTTGGTTTTACATAAAGCAAAATTTTATGACAGTGTTAACTAGCAGGCTGCATGACAGCGAACCCAGAATTATAAATTAAATCAGCTTCACGCTGTATCCCGCACACAGCAGGGTAGGCAAGGGAGGGAGGGAATCTAGTGTTAAGGCACTCCGTAAACATTTTCTCTTTTTTTTAAGGTATTTCAAAATAACGAATAGATAGCTACTGGCAGTAAGTGGCACTGAACTATTCTTGCCTACTGTACTGTGCGAGATATATATAAAAAAAATATTTATTACAATTATAAGACAATGTAATATATGTACAATATCAATCAATCAATCAACCAATAAACAAAATAAAACAATATATAATAGTGAAGTGTTTCTTTCTAAGAAACACTTCACTACAGATAAACTAATTTATAATAATACTACTAATATATAATATAACTAAATAAATCAAAATAATTTCTTTACTTAAATCACTATACTGAAACCCGAATTAATTATGTTTTTTTATTTATTTAAATATTTTGAGAAACTGTAAATAGTTAGCTCGAGCTATCCTCTAGAAAGCGCATTAATTTTCTTTAACCAGTACCATGAGTCGATTACAATTTCTACTGATCTATAACAAGTCGAACGACTAATATCTAATAGTAAATAGTACTAATGAACTACTATATAAATGTTCTACTTTGTATATAATTCCTTATTTCGAGACTTCATTATTTTAAGATATACGTCTGAACAGCTATAAGGAGTTGTCATCTTCGTGAGATTAAGAGTTTCATTACAGTTATTTACGTTCTTTTGTGTTTTAAGTTAATAAATATAAATGAATAATACCAGGGAAATGAATGCATCATGATAAGACAAGGTCAGGAATATAATACTCAATGTTAAATTGTTTCTTATGGACATTTAAAGGAAAACATGTAAAATGGCACTCGTTTGCTAAATAAATAAAACACTTGGAAAAAGAAAATCAGAGTGGTGCATACTAACTTACGTCACACACATGTCATGTCAAATTAAATTGTTCCGAAAATAAATTAATGGAATAAATATATCATAAAGTTAGTATATAATACTTTTTTTAACGTCGGGAATCTTTCACATAAGCTATTGGCTAGGAATTAGGTAGAGACAAACCTACTGTAGAGACACTACGCTCTCCACTTTATCAGGAATTTTGAGACATTGACATTGATGTGGATTTTAACGTTGCGCTTTGTTTTACTACATTAATTCTTTAGAAAAAATATATAATTTTCAATAAAGTATCTTTAACATTAAAATTTTAAAATGTGCGCATCGATAGCAGAGGGCACGCAGCGGTCATACTCGTTCAGTCAGTGTAGGTAATTCCATTACATATGAATACAATGCCAAGGGCCATATCTATGCTTAGAGGCGTCTATTTCTATTTAGGAATTGATTACGATAAATTATGACCTTAAAAATGGAGAATGTAAATGTCTATATTAATGTGAATAACTTGGACTAATTACTTAAAATATCAAAATTGTAATTCTATTGTACTTTTCAATACTATGCACCAGTAAGAATGACATTTGGACATTGTGATGCTATTATACGTGATTCGTGAAGCAACTGGTATATTGTCTGACGGTCTAGATTCAAATTCCAATCCGCATTCTGAAGAAATGCTATATTTATAATATTGAAAATTGTTTGAAGTAGTACTTATGTACCTTTTTTCCACAATAAAATGCAGCACTTTTGACGCACTAAAAGGGTCTTTAAAGACTTAACTCCAACAACCACGAAGAAAAAGATCATAGATGATTTACGCCACTAATTATTAAATTAATAAATGTAGAGAATAGAGTGCCAATCACGATTTAGTCTCTGCAATGTCTTGTCCCTCTAAATGCGGGAGATGCATGAAAAATAAATGATATGAACATTTCATATATAATATGCTCTTCAGCATTCAAGTATCTGAGCAATAGTTTTTTCTTAAAATAGCTTACTCAACAAAACTTATATCATTGTCTATCACTTTCCATGTAATCGATAACGTCATTTTTTTGTTATTCATATGTCATAAAACTTTGCTAATATATTTTCTGACTAATATAATTGATAAATATATTATGATAAAAAATACCTACAGCTTACAAGACTTTTGGTTATCTTTAAAATATTTTCTTTTCGTATTTTTTATATAAGTGATTGTTTCAATAGATTTTTTTTCGTTTTAAAATACTACAGAGACGCATCCAGACATATTTCATGGAAACTAAAATAACCAATTGCCACGTGCTTGGCAATGACATCTGAAATCTGAATATACCTTCCTCTTTCTTAATATACAATTGCTACATTGTATCGGACCATATAAATTGTTATGTTCCTCTTGTCTAACCACTATTAATCTATTAATCTCAATAGGAAATTGTAACTTATATGTTATACAAGCAGGGACAGACTGTTCCTTCAATATAAACTTATTTTGGGTTATAAATTTGTTAAATTAACATTTTAAAATCATTTTGACAATTGTATGTCATTGAAATACCCCTAAATATTATAATTGAAATTATATCTAAATCCACTAACTTGAAAATATTTAAATATTTCAGTAGTTTTATATGTTAGGTACACAGGCTTCTTATTACTCCTTTTAAATCACACTTGTTGGCAACTTACTGAGCTTGAGGCTATAAATTTGTCAATATCAGCACTCAGTACTGTAATTCGCAATTGTCTTATCATGGAGTTCGATGACCGTTTTATCAACATTCTTCATTGAGCCTCTATAATACTAGTTTCTAATGTTTACAATCTATGTTTTATCTAATTGTATAAATGATACGTCATAGCAGACCATTGTCCTTTAATATTAGTACACATGCAACTTTGTTGATAATATTTTAAGAAATAAGCCGTTTACTGTCAAATTAGGAATTTAAAATTCTACTGTAGAATTTGAACCTATAAGCAAATAGTTTTTTTTTGTAAAAACTTATGAATTAGTAGATACTCGTAATTCAATACAAAGTATAGGTACTAAAGATAAAATAATATATTTTCATTCAATGTTATACTTGTATTTTAAATGAGTTTTAACTGAGTTTTACATTGAATGCATGTATACCTTTGTATCTTTTCGAACTTCGTGTAATGGTCGTTATCGACTAAAATGTTAAAAATAGGTATTACACATTATTTTTTTAACTTTATTTCATTTCTTTCCATATGCTATCAAATGTATTTAAAAATCAACATAGTCTCCGAGCTAATAAGCTATTGAACTACCGAATACTTAAAACTGCTTTTTCTTGGTGTGTTTAAATATTATTAAATTATGTAAAAATATAATATAAAAAAGTCTATAACAACAAGAGAGTACTTAAGTTAAAAGAAGTTAGACAATGTTTGGTTTTGACTATTGAAATAAACTTACACATTGTAAATCTTCACTTTCTTTAGATGGACGTTGATTTTAAACGAGCCTTTTATCATATAATTTTTATTATTTTATGATATTACATTACTTGCTTCTAAATTTCGAGACTTCGTAACTGTGATTATATAAAAGTAATTGAAGATATATACGAGTAGATGTGTGTCGTTCTTAATAAGTTCAATTATTTTATGCTTGACCTACCTCAATCACGTCTACCACTTGTTAATGTAGTTATTATGATAGATAAATCGTTCTTATCGGTTGATATAAAAAACCGGTCAAGTGCGAGTTGCATCCGCCCACCGAGTGTTCCGTACCTATTTCATAATGTTAGGTCAAAGGGAACATGACTTGTAAAAGTTGACAAGCTTAAGTTTGAGCGTATATGCAATCGTTTTCTACAAAAAAATATATTCATAAACGCTCATATCTGTTGAATAAGAAGGTTATATATTTTTCCGTACACCAAGAGACCGTCGACTTTAATATTAGATATCGACTTTTATATTAGATATTTTAGTTTCACTTAAATTTAAGAAAAATTATCTTGATAGACAGACAGTTGACAGACAGACAGGCAGCAAAGTGATCTTATAAGTGTTTTGTGGTTTTCTTTTGAAGTACGGAGAAAACGGAAACGGGCGGAAGAACGGAGTGTCTTAACACAAGGTTCCTTCTGTTTACCCTGCTGTATGCAGGATAAAGCACAATACTGTTTTTTTTTTTGTAAAATCAAAAGTCTCGAAAAAAATATATTTAAATATCCTATCTTTATAGATAGGATAAAATAAATGGATAACCATAGCATGTGAAATATTCCTAGAATTTTCAATCTATATCCGCAGGAAACCGTAATAAAATCGACATCTGTATAAAGACTATTTTAGATCCGCCCCCTGGCGTCGCGTATTTCTTTTGGCATGAGCTACTATCATGTGACGTGCGCCGTGGGCGGCTCTCGTCATTGCATTACAAGGAGCTATTTATGTTTAATTTAAATGCACTGGTGGAACAAACATAATCTTTCAATTTTCCCCTTTAAAATTCTGGCAAACCAGAACTCTTAAAACAAACGCGTATTCAGCCCAATTGAGACCAATTTTACAATGTTACCCATACGAGTGTAACATATTACTAAATGAACCAATTGAGACATAATTTTAAAAAGAAATCTTACGTAACACTTGTTTGGGAAGACGTTGTTTCGACGTAATAATTATATGTATGTAGGTATCTATTGATTGATGACAATGGATTCTTAATTAAATTATAAGCAACTTATTAATCTAAGTAAATTAAATAAGTAACTGTAATAATTAAATTAAAATTTATTAGGCCAGTGGCACACGGTTACAGGATAAACTATAAAAATCAATATAATTATTTTATCTGATTAAATTATGTTTAATCTATAAGATTTGTTTTCTCTTTTCATATGCACATTACCTATATTATGGTCTGAATTTTTTTACATTCCATTTTTAAAATAGGTAAATAGAAATTAATGTGTGCCGCTATTCATAGTACCCAGTACAAATTATCTTATCGATGTCGTTCACACTTGACATTCACTTTTCATGATAATCACGACTCGCGAATGAATTGTTTATAATAATTTATACCACAAAGATGCATAATATAGAAAACGTTTGCGTTCAATTGTACTAGTATTTATTACCAATAAATTTCTTACGCTAAGAAAACTAAGTATAGGCATTTATTTATATCTATTAAATTGCAATCAACAATAAAGTAATTATTTGTATGATTACAATTTCAGACGCAGATGAGTGGAGATCGTGCAGCATCCCAGTGCGGCCTTACGACGTTGTTGCCTATGTCGTGCCGCGGCCGCGCCGCCGCATTTGCCCGGGATTTGCACTCGCGTCTCAAAAGCCTGGGCGCCGCACAAGACGATCAATGTGAAAATACCTGGCTCACGCGTGAAAATAATACACATCGACCTTCAAGTTCTACCCAACCTCAACAAGACCTTGACACATTTTATGATTTTGAATTAGAGTGTGAGAGTCCGTCCAGTCCAGTTGAAAATTATGAGCCATCTTATCCGGATAAACAAAAAGAAGAAGAACTGCCTTTTTATGATGTTCAATCTAATACAGAACACAAAGACCATTGTAAATTGTTACTGAAGCAACCTGATAATGGAAAAAATGGATTTAAATTTTCTACGGCATTTTATACAGAGTCACCTGTTAAAACACAACCTACACCTAGAGAAAATGGTCACGTTGACAAGCCTTTGTACTCAGCTATTACTTTTGAGGGTTGCGCTCGACAAAACAGCTACGATGAAATTGATTGTGCTGCTTATCCCGTTTCTGTTATAGATCAAGATCGATTTAATTTACAACTCCAAACATCTACGTTAGACAGTGACTCGGAATTTGAATCGGCAAAAAGCGACCCCTCTGACGCTATTGATGAAATAATTCTTGATGAGAATAATTCCAAAAATCATATCACAAACTCAGTGGAGAAGTTGTCAATTAATGATTGTGAAAGTTTAGATGGTGTAGAAGAAATATTAACGGTAAGTGGTAATGAAAGCAAAGAAAACAATTTGGACGAAACGATAGTAATAGATAACGGATTAGCAGAAATAGTAACTAGTGAAATTGTCACTGAAAAAGAGTTGTCGCCAACACCTGAAATCGATCCTTCTCTGTTAAAAGTTGACTGCAAAACAGATGATGACCTAGAAGATGATAAACCGCAGCGAGTACGACGATGCTCATCCTTAAAAACGGGCAAAACACCTCCTGGAACTCCTGGTCGTAAAAAAATAGTTCGTTTTGCGGATGTTTTAGGCCTCGATCTAGCTGATGTAAAAACTTTTATGGATGAGATACCCGTTATTCCGAAATCAGCATATGATGATCTCACCGGTTGTGACGTTCAGAGTTCACCTCCTGCAAGGCCCACACCTCGTTTTGGTGCTTTAACACTAGTTCCCCTATTCCAAGTTCCGCAAGATTTCACGGAAAAATTGGCAAAACAAAATGTTTGTTTAGAAAGTTCACGTGTTTGTGACGGCGTTCACGTCACTATAAGTGGCTCTGTTCGCGTACGAAACTTAGATTTCCATAAGACGGTACACATACGCTACACGATGAACCGTTGGAAGACGTACACAGATTTACAGGCCAATTATGTTCAAGGTTCATGCGACGGCTTTGCAGATCGATTTCAATTCCTACTCTACGCACCTTGTATCTCATCGGGACAGAGGTTGGAGCTGGCTGTCCGATTTCAGTGTAAAGGCCAACAGTTCTGGGATAATAATAGCGGAGCTAATTATTGTTTCGATTGCCTCGCTCTCGGCGCTACAACATTTACGTCGCCGTCTCCCGTAACGCTTCACCCCACTGTAGACTGGCATCCTTCATTTTACTGAAATGGTAATGTTAGGAGAAATGTAAATGATGAGCGTTGGTGGAGAGCGGTCGTAAGCGAGTACTCCGGCAGGCCTCAAAGCGCCTCCCGGGGCTCCGGATGCTGGACACATTCCTGTGCCTACAAAACAGTGCAGCTACGAAGGATTCGCTAGCGAAAGAATAGTCCCAAATCGAGGCTTATATATTGTTGTGATAAAAGAGTAGAATAGGCGTAGGATATTGTAATACGAGTTGAGCTCGTTTAGTGCCATTTGCCGTGATGACGTTTATGTTTATAATTTTTTAATACTATTATTATAATAGTTAAACGTCCAATGGACAATAAAAAAGCAATAGTGGGTTTTGAGAGGAGTGTGCCGAGAGCGAGGCGCGTGAGTCGCCATATTAGTTCCTTGTATGTAGACCGAGAGATAAATTCTGAATGATAATAATATTTTAATACAACGTACGATACTATAATATATTTAATATAACGATCAATAAAGATATTATTCACATCAATTATCGAATTTTGTAAATAAATTTTACTAATTAAATAAAATATATATTATGATGAAAGTAGTCTTATTAAGTTATTTTTGTATTTGTGAATTGTTACGAAAATAATAATGTCTATATGTCGGTTATTTGTTAGGCTTCCAAAGTGGAGATTGAAATAATGCATATATAAAATATTTAAGTGGAAATATAGAACTCGAAAAATATTTTATATTTTTATATTAATAAATTCATGACAATTATACTTTTTACAAATGAATTTATATCAATCGTTTCGATATTTGAGATTCTATTTATGAATGAGACTAATAGGAATTATGTAATTAAATTATTATTTATAAGTAAGCGATGAGCAATATTTATTACAATGTTTTTTTTATTTTATCTGTACCTGAAATCTTTTAATGTGGCCATATTAATTTTTAATGTACGATGCAGAGATGCTGTCCTATTGGTCTATGTAATTGTACTTTTTGACAAATGTTTTAGCAATAAATTTACGAATAAACGAATGTTCATAATATGATGCTGTTGTTTTCTATCTTAAAGATGACATTTAAGTAATTATTTTACTGACTAAATGCCCTCAGTGTTTTTATTTTTATGAGCGTATACTGGTCATTGACTTTGTGTCTTCTTATCAGTGGTATATTTATTAAATATAAATTTCAAGTAGTCTTATAATATATAATTGATAATGAAAACATAATAGTTAATATTCTTGGAGTAAGTATATTATTATATTCGTAATATTTTAGTCTTTTCAGATTTGCAATTTTTCCCTTAAAAACCTGTACAAATTTGGAAAAAATTCTATGCAATAAACCAATTGAAATTATAAAATAAGATTATAAAAATTATACTTTTCCCTATATCAATAACCTACTTAATAAATAATTAAAAATATATATATTTTATGTAGTAAAAACCTTTTTTTGTAAACAATATAAAGTAATAATATTTTTCAGAAAGCTGAGTAATTGAGTAACGACTACCGACATCTATTAATTCAATGTTATAAAAGCAAATATGACACATATAACTAAAACAAGAAAAAGAAATCAAACAAATATTCAAATCAAGACTTTATTGTTTACTCTTGAATATCATTAAAAACTAAACATATCACAATTATTGCATGATATTGTTAATAAATAAATTGAAATTTACAAAATTATATACTTAAGTAAAAGTATGTTAGCTAATCTACATTTAAAAGAAATAGTTTATATTACAAAAGTCGCATTTCTTTCTTAACGAATGTCATCCTTGCATGCAAATAAGATACAGAATATTTATAAACAATTGTCACGTTTTATTTATCTGCGCAATAATTATCGGCTGATTTCACTGTTTACTATATAATCTATAAATAGGTTCATATAGAATTATAGACAATATATAACATGTCACATGCATATACAGCTATCCCATTCGATGACGTGGTAAGTTCAAGAGTAGCCCTCTTAGAATTAGGTAATTTGAATGACGAACCCAGAGTAACTAGTAAGGGACTCACGGCATTCTTAAGCAGAGCCCTATTTTCTGCTAAGGACCAGTGTCTATTGTTGGTTAAATTTGAATCCAGTACGTTAAATTTATATGTTCTATAATATATTATATATGTATATATAAGCATTTAGTCATATTAAATAAAAAATGATATTAATATCAATAAACTGCAAAAAATATCTTTATGAAACGTAAAAACAGTAACAAGTATTTTTTACAGCATACAGACGCCGATGTCGCAGGTACACGCAGTTAAGCTCGGGCAAGATGATTGCCATGTGAAATTAAATTGTATTTTTGAGAATTTGAGATATTCTGATCTAATGTCTACTTGACATGCAATGGTTTTCCATACGTGGAAGAAGTATCAACAAAAGAAACGCTTATAAGCTTTTAGTATAACAAGAACGATATATAATCATACGAACAGATAATATAAAGATATTTAAATAACAGCTAATATTAATTTACAATTTGTAATATCATCCACTAAATATAGTAATCATAACATATAATATTATACATAAAAATAACAATAATTAATAGTTTTTTGTTTTAAATAGGTCCTACTTTACTACAATGACTAAAAACAATGTTATATGCTCAATTCTTCTCAATTGCTCAGTATAAAGTGACAGAAGATGGCGCTGAAACTTATTGACTTAAACCTACGTAAAGCAGTTTCTAAAACATCCCACAGATGTCACTAAACTTTTAGATATACGAACACTATTAAATCTAATATTATAACAATATTTAATTATTAATTAATAATATACTTAAGCACATTCAACACTTTTAAATTTATATAAATCGCATGCTTATAATAAAGTGAAAAATTTGAATTGCGTTCAATCAGTTTATGATTAAGCGTGCGCCACGTTGAGAAAAAAAATATTTTTAAAAATAAAAAAAAAAAACAGTCTTAATTTTTATAAGTTATTGTAGTTCAAAGGTACTTGAGATTTTGAAGTAATTGGTAATTTAATGGAAGGATCTCGTAATGCTTTTAACTGGAGATGTAACCTTTGTCTACAGAAATCGTAAAACTCGATTTCCCGCGTGAAGTTTGCTCGAACGATGTTCTTCACAGCTTCCGAGACGGGTGGTTTAAACGCGTTGCGGTTGATCCGGTTAAATGTATTTAATTCCTCTGTAAATAACGATATTAATGGTAATAAACTTGATTTCATTATTTTCTTAATTTGCTGGGTTAGTGATTTTATGTTGCATTTAGCGAATTATTTATTAACAAGGTCTCTTAAATCTAACGATGGATGGCTTTGTTTCTTGTATACTTATAATTTATGTAGTATAGTGGCGGGACTCAACGCCGCGCTTTGCCTCGACACCAGAGCGAAGAAAAAAAACAATTGTGACGCTGATTTGATTTTATTTGTAACTAGAGTTTTTCGACGTTTTTTTGTAAAGCAAATGTTAAATAAACATCTTATGTTACGTTATTATTACGTTTAGTAATCAATCTCTAATATTTTTAAATATATTTATTAAAAATAAACAATTTTATTCCTTACAAAAAGTAACCAATATGTCACTGATTTCTTACCCCAGTATAATCTCAGAGCGCCTTGGAAAAATTTAGGGACATATCGCTCAAAGGCAGTAAGCGTTGAGTTCATGTCTTCGAGTACGCCCACAACCGCGTACTGTTCTTCTACCACACGTTTTGCACGTTGCAAAGCTTCCAAACTGTTAAATGGTCTGAAAAGTATATAAATATCAAATATTATGTTATGTTTTGAAACGATGCTTAGGAATATATTATAGGTAGAATATTAATGTTATTTCCGAAAATATATGGTTTTTATTCCTTTGTCATATTAATTAGATGGATATTTGACAAATACTGGATATATTCGTATATAATATTATTTTAGTTTCACAATACAGAAATATTTAAAAAAAATTCAAACTTACGTGCACTGTGGATCATGCCCACAGAAAAATAGAGTTTGCCTTCGATGGTCCCCAATCCCTTCGTGTGTCTCTCCTTCTAAGTAACGACATTCACGATCACCGCTAAGAACGCAAGTTTCGAAATCCTGTAAATAACATTACAAATATTTTTATAATTAAAAAAAATTAATAAATAAAGTAATTAAAATTATATTATTCATATTTTATATTGTATTAATATTTTCTTATACTGTTACCTATCACCATATTCTAAAACTAGTACAAAACCCATAAAAAGAGATATTCGATTAACAAAATAATATGAAGTAAAAAATTGGAATTTCAATTAGGTCGTCGATATTTTCATATTTTAATTTGTTATGAGCACGTCACCTTTGTCCATATAAAAAGCGTAGCGTTATCCGTCACGCACGTCTTAGAGCCCCTAACAATAGTCGCTAGCCAGTAAAATTATTTTTAAGTTTTTGCTTAAATTCAATTTAAAATTTTAAAGATATAGAAATTGATTTATTTTTGTTAGTCTTTATCCAAATGTGCTTTATCTTTATTACGTAGAGTCCTACAAATATATGAAGAGTTGGTTTGAAAAATACATTTAATTTTTTATCTACCTATATAAAGGACATTACCCTATATCACCACCGCCGACAGAAGAACCTAATATAATATATAAGATGACTTTTTAAACTCTAATTAGAACATCATATTTTTTGTTCATCCAAAACTCATTTATTTTTTGTCTGCACCTCGTGGTTAGTCCTAGCTGACGTCTGTAGGTACTCTATACAAAGCCGTTGTGTACATTTTGGTTAACAATAGATCAGTAATTAACAGGAAAATATTGACTTCATTTAAAAAATGAAGCTTAAAACTAATAGCATTATAATATGAATATATTA
The DNA here is from genome assembly GCA_000313835.2 of Heliconius melpomene melpomene. NCBI lineage: Eukaryota > Metazoa > Arthropoda > Insecta > Lepidoptera > Nymphalidae > Heliconius > Heliconius melpomene. Next base: position 178,395 of record HE670669.1, on the reverse strand, counting down.
ATGTTATTTAAAAAAGTAAACTAAAATTGTACAATTACATATCCAATGAACGAAATTTAAAAATCATTATTAAGAAAGTAAGCTATTAGAAATTATTAAGTGTTAATTATCTGTATAATTTAATAAAATAAAATAGAAAAATTATTGAGTAAAAAGCGAATATTATTATAGATTTATTCTTTGCTGGACGTTTAAAAGAGATTATAATGAAGGAGCATCGCATGATCCGTCACGGACTAATTGTAAGACCGTCACGTAATATTCTAAGTAGGACTTTATCCCGTTTTATTTTATTTATTAAAACAAATAAATCAGCTTCACGCTGTATCCCGCACACAGCAGGATATGCAGAAGGAACCTCCGTTCCCACTTTCTGCCGAATTCTGGAATTTTATCTATTAGACGTCATAATATTATTAAAGTGTCATAAAGGATGGATTTGATCGATTATTGTCGTATTAACGATCAATTTGAGTGATGTATTTTTTTACAGAAAATATTTTAACTATCAATAAAAGCAATTTGTCGCTGCTAACAGATCCTTAGATGTTTTTGTGGTTTATTAAAAAATATATTGTGTGGAGGTTCGCTGCTCCCAGATAACAAAAAATGTGGTTACAAATCTGCACTTCTTTTTAATGAGAGCAAAATACAGCCAGTTTTTAGGTTTCCAATGAAATGTATGTATAAAAATTTACTCTTGTACATTTGAAAATAAAAGGTAAATGTAATTGATTTAAAGCTTTCCACCAAATTCTGGAGGCATTGTATATTGTGTAACTCAACGCCGCTCTTTAGTTCGACATATTATTGAAAATAAGCCATAATAATTGGCCATACGTAGGATTAAAATAAGATTAATCGTTTCCGTCAAGGGAGGTGTCGCGTGTGGTGCAATTCAATTGACACATATAACTTTATACAAAAATATATAGTTTCTTATTAACTTCTGTAATGCATCAATCTTTTTCTCATTAAATTTCGTGACCAAATATCTTTTAAATTTCAACGATCCAGAGGTAAAGTATCAAAAATATTTTTTTATTAGCGTTTTGAAGTCCAAATAAGATGTAAAGTTTGTAATCGCAACATAACCGTAATTAATTGTTTCATGGCCTTTATGTTATAATAAATAAAAAAGCAATGAACAAAATAAAAGCTCCCCTGAAAAGTAGCAATTTTCATTTTTGATTTCTTAATTTCTTAAAGACATTCTTATTCCTCTTTATTCTTTATTTTCGATAAAGAATAAAAAATAAAGAGGAATAACAATGGTACAGATTATAATAATATTTGTATATTCCGTTTATATTATTTAATTGTACTATTTTTAAATTATTTATTTAAGTATAACGTATAGTCACTTAATATTAATACACCCGTACAGCAGGCTATAACTTTCGAGTGACTCCATTAATAATATTATATGACGAAACTAACTTGTTGCGAGAGTTTCCAGTGTGCTCTCCTGTTATTTTACCATAATTTAATTTGATAATATGAGAATACATTGCTATTGCTTCCTAGTGTTATCAAAATTTTACTACAATTTGATAGTAGAATAAGAGATAAAATAACCTTATTATTTGGTAATCAACTTTATAAGGAAAATTTAAAATATGTTACCTTTTTAAGCCACGCTGGGTCAGGCAAAGGCAGATCAGGGAACGCTCTTTTACGCTCTACATAGTACCATGGCGCTCTCACGTAATAGTACCAAGATATAACTCGTTCTATCGGATCTCGTACAACGTTAACGTAGATTGGTGATGGATATCCATACCTGTAAATATTCAACAGTTCATTATATTAAACATCATCATCAGCATCACCATCACCAGCAGTATACCATACCATATAGTTACATAATTAGTAACAATAATTACATAAAACAATAATGATATATTGTAATATTTCATGTATTTGGGTAAATTATTTGAAACGTAGCGTTGTGATCCACTCATAGCCTACCATGTTTCTAAAAATGGATGAAAATAAGGAGATATATATAGAAGATATATTATGAAATAGCTCCTCTTTCTAGGTACACTGCAAACTGCGACAAATAAATTGTAGAAATAAATAAATATTTTAATATTCCTGTTTCTTTTTAACCTT
>HE670669.1:144772-162640 GCA_000313835.2 Heliconius melpomene melpomene | reverse complement strand
GTTAGTGATTTAAATTTTATGTTATCTGTGTATCATCTTGTCCGAGCTATTATTTGACAGTTACAACAGTCTATATAACAATTGTTTATTGTTTGACATATTATATGTATTTTATTACTTAAACATAATTATTGAAGTTCCCGTTGAGAATCACTGTGTGATGGTTGTGGATTTGATTCCGTTTATAAATAGGTGTAGAATGAAAATTTCAAGTTTAAGCTTTAAGTTAAAGTACAGTGATATGTACATATATTTAAAGTGCAGTGATGTACGTAGGATGTAGGTCTTTGCTTACTGCTTACTTTCCATAATAATCTGATAGTGCGGTATTTGTATCATTTGGTTTCACGCTAAAGCAAACTTTTTAGTAAAAAATATTTTTACAGATTCATACCTTTCATTTTACTTTAATAATTATGCTACATATCTTAAAATGATTTCCAATCGCGTCGCGCGTAGGCTGTGATGTCGAGACGCGCCATAGTGAATTCGGTCACAAATACCTCGAGAATTTGACGAAAAATGAAGAACGGAGTGTCTTAACACTCTGCCTATACTGCTGTGTGCGGAATACAGCGAAAAGCTATTACCAATCGTTTTGAATGTCTTAAAAGCTGACTTATATATATTGTTCATTATAACTAATTAAAAAATTATAACTCATGACATAAAATAAATAATTCAAACAACACTCCCGGTAAGTACCGCAATTCCATGAAACATATTAGTAGTCAGCAAGTTGCTTACGTATGTTCCATATGTCTGATATAGATCAACTAATAGGGAAGCGGTACATGAGTACGTGCGCCCTACGTGCCTGCGGTTGCCTGTAGGTGTACATGTAGGCTGTAGGTGTACACATGCTCGCATGCCTTTCATACACTACGCATATTTAGTACATTTAGATTACATGTTTTATCACAGCTAAGATGCATAAGCTCATAGTTGGTTATTTAAAGCTTTGATTTTAACTTTAAATTAAAGTTAACTCAACAAATAATTTATAAAATATTATTAATATACATACAAATATGTATAATGACGAAAACCGTTGCAACTAAACATTTGACCACTAAAGATTATTTAATTAAATTACGTCAAGGAAAAGAAAATAATATTATAATAATTAATAAATTACTAATAAAATGAAGTAAATTAAATTACGATTCTATTTTTTGTTATAACATCATTCGTAATCATTAAAAATGAAAATAAAATTGCACTGAACGCTGCATAAAAAACAAAAAGTACCACAGCCATTACGCACACAGCTTCCTAAGAAATATTTTCATTGGTAAAGACGAACGAATTAGCCTATATCTTTCCTTTCATGAACATTATATAATGTTATCAAATGCAAATGAAGTGTAACTACTTTCATAATGTAACCTAGTCTTAGATAATAATATCAGAAATAAATCAATCTAGTATTTCCTTTTACACAATAACTTGAATCTCTTGTTTAATGTACATTTTTTTTTTAATTTTTACCACAGTTATGTCAACGTCAATTATGAAATGCAAGACATTCGAAATATTATGCATGGCCAAGAGTTTCAAGATATTTGCTCAACATAACACAAAACCTGATAATTTATTCTTTGTTTGGATTTTATCAGATAGTGTCCTTTGAGTACAGAACTAAATATATTTCGTTCGAAACTTCGTGCTTTAACCCCCATTATCGCCATATTGATAATGGTATTTTTGCAAATATCTTCGAAACGGTAATTTTTGCTTTAAAAATGTAAGAAGGTTTGTACAGAATACAATTTAAAACTTTTATTCTGTATTTTGTCAATATTTTCAGAGATTATTTCGCAAATTTTGGTTTTGTTCATTTTATATTGAAGATTTTCAATTTTGATGATCAAATTCCTGGAATACTAAGTTTTGTCGTTCTACCACTTTTAATATATATTCTTAGCCTTATTACATTATGTAAGTACATTATAAATGGTGTAAGAATACATCTTTCGTATTTTACTTACTGTCGGTAAGATGGTTGAAGGCAGTTACGTCATCGTTAAGGCGCTGCATCCGCTGCAGCTTAGTGCTGAGGTCCCTCGTGTGAAGAAATAGGAACAACGTACATGAGACTGCCACTAGAGCCACCAGCTCACTTGTACTGGAAATAAAATAAAATTACTGAAACTCAAATACAGATACATTTTTAAAAGATGGAATACTTTTTTCTATAATTACTCTAAAAAGCACAAAAAAATTAAAATTATTTTTAACCAAAATTATATATTCCGGATGACGGCTTAGAGTCCCATCCAAAATATTACAAATAAAAGGGATGTGCTTAGTTCCTGGAGATCTTTATTCCGATAATGTACATATGTATGTATGTACGCTAATACCTACTATATGTATAAAAGAAAAAATGATTCAACTACCAAATAAATATACCTATTTCAATCATCAACAAAAATAAATAAAAAATCAGCCTCGCGCTGTATACCGCACACAGCAGAGTAGGCAGAAGGGAACCTAGTGTTAAGACACTCCGTTCTGAGTGACGGAACACAACACCGCGCTTTGCAAATATGGTTATGAAGCCACTATACCTATATAAATATCATTTAAGCTCATTTCCCACGGGATTTTTTTATTATGTCGTTTAATTTTAATTTAATTGGACATTATGTTAAATGTGCCAATTAGAATATTTAACAGTTTTTATCTCCTTTAAAAGGCAATTATTCAAAAAAACAACTATCAGTGTGATAAATGAAATGCTTAATCAGTATACTAACGATATTTTAAGGTTATAATAAAGTGACGTTTTAATTTAAAGCATTTTGTAGTCTTTAAAAAAAAACTATAAATTTCTGACAGCCATTAGCATGGGTAAATATTAATGGTGAATTTGTATGAAAGAATAGAACATTCATTAATCTTTTAGGAAACCAACGCAGATAGCATCTTTGTAATTGAATACCGTCTCATCACATAAGTCAACATAACAGTAAGCCAAATGATTATTTATGTCACTTCTTAATATAATTATACTAGTTCTTGCATATTTATGTATAATAAAAAGTAAACGCTTAATATAGCGATTACGTTAAATTAAATCTACTACTCAGAGATGAAGATGAGTAAATCATTATTTTTTTTATGTAAATATTAACCCTGGCAACACATTTATGGACGTCTGTCACACTTTTAAAACGAAATTATTTTTTTTTCTATAAACAACTAGATATCTTATAGTAGGTCAAAAATATTTATTTTTATGTGTAAGTAATATCGAAGATATTCAATATTATATTAATTTTATTTTATGTACCTAGATCCCAGTTCTAATTTATTTTTAAAAAGCAAGCTTATTTTTTTATACTATACTTCTTCTGTTCTTAGTATAAGTATTTACAATTATTTTAAATGTATGATTTTGTAAGAAATTTATTATTAAAGTCAAAGAAAATAATTGTAAAAAAATATCATATATTTTAAAAAGGATTAAGTTATATAATATCAATCAATAGTAAGTATTATATAAAGCTCTAATGAATTAATAACGTATTGAAAGTCCAAGCATTAAATTAAATGCTATAAAAGGTTGTTAAAGGAGTGGTAAGCCACAATTACCATTTCGCTATGGCTTCGTAATGCAAAATTGACTACGAATAAATAGTCTTTCCTCTCATGTGATGTAATCACCTCAAGATGACACCAGCTCTGCTACCATCAGGAACAGAATATGTAAGCTGCATACAATATTAAGTTATATAATTTTCGACGTAATTTCATACTGGGGCATATATCTGCATATATTTTGTAATTTATATGTTAGTTTTTATTATAAAATAGCACAGCCATATTTTTGAATGGGATTGAATAAGTTTTGTATTTGCCTATTTTACAATTGACAGACACTAAGCGAGACGAGTTGTTTGAGGTATAACAAATAAGCTTAGTTACTACTGTCAACATAAAATAATATTTGATTTTAATTTACTCGATATTATATTCGAATAAACAATGGTAATTATGTAAGTATTTAGGTATAATAGAGTATCTCCGTCTTTCGTCATGATATAAATAAGTTAAAAACAGTATAAAAATTTCTTAATTTAAATCAACAATATCATGTCACGTTAATCGTTAAAATGCAAAGTAATTTATCTTATAGTTTTCTTATCCTTATCAAGATTCTGATTGGCAATATGAAACTACTGTTAATTGTTGTTATAGACTTTTATGGGCCGAGCTTCTAGTATTACGGACGTCTGTACGTCCGCGCTAAGATCGTCTATATATATAATTATGCGAGGCACGTATCAGCTTCATTGCACACTTACGGTGCATCAATTCATTTAATAAGAGCTCACACAACTTGGTTTAGTATTTTTATATGGATGAGAGATTATTCGCAGGTTACTAAGGTGCTTAAACTAATATTAGATTTATTAATATGATAACTGTCGATCTGTTTTCGTATATTTATCAAGTGTAAGTTAATCCTACTAAAATTATAAATTTGTGAGGATGGATGTTTGTTCCACTTTCACCAAAAATGTATTGAAAGGATTCAGGTTAAACTTTATAGTATTATACCTTATATATCAGAAAAACACATAGGCATTGATTTATGTAATTAAGATTATAAGGTTTTGTAATATTAAGCTATAATATAACTATAAGCGAGTGAAGCCGCGTTTGGGTCGCTAGTTTAAATTAAATTAAATAGCTTCACACTGTATCAATGTCTTCAATAATAAATGAAATCTACAGTTAGGACACTTCGTTTTACACTTCCACAAGTAAAATGAAGCATTAATTAGAATTGATTGTAAAATAATAATACTAATTATAATGACAGTTCAACATGTTTGTTTGTCTATTATTAAATGGAGCATCTAAATAAACCGGACTCGTATCCCTTTTCCCACGGCACACAGCTCGCTAATTTTCCCCTTTCCCTTTTCACCTTCCGTATCAAATGAATAAGCTGGTGGAAATAATCCTTTCACCATGCTTGTGGTATTGACACTTCTTTACCACGAAGCCAATTAACGATCTTAACCCAGATATTAATTGATTTGTATCAAATATTTTACCTTAAAATTATATACATATGTAGCTGTAAACATTAAAAAGTTGAGTTAAGTATATTTCTTTAGTTTTCTTTTTAGGCAATGAGAATTCAGTGTTAGGACACTCCACTATCTACACAATTTACGGATATGGTGAAATTATTATATGTCAAATTTCCCCATATTCACTGATTTTGAGGCCGTCATGGCGCAGCGGCACAAGGGTGTGAATATAACGTGACGGTTGTGGGTTCAATCCCCACTCGAGGATACTCGAATATTTATTTACGTTTATATTTCCATTTCTTCTAAGCGCGGTGTTGAGTTCTGCCACTCAACACGCAATGCCTCCAGAGTTCGGCAGAAAGTAGGAAACGGAACGAGGCCTACCCTGCGCCTGTGCGGGATACAGCGTGAAGCTGATTTTTGATTACTATAAATCAAAACAGTCGTACAAACAAAAATATAACAAAATAAAAATTATTTATAACTATAAACTCATCCATTTGTATTCAAATTATGTTGGTTTATTGAATACAATTATTATTGTATAGTGAGATTGATTATTTTTACTACCATCATACACTACTATGAACCACGTTTCTGTTATAAAACGTTCGTAAAATTATATATTTATTACTATTACTGTACTAACTGTATTTATCGTTGAAAGTAGCACGACTTATTAAAATCGTAATTCAATATGTTTTAATGAATTTTGTCAATGTTTATGGGTAACATTATAAATGGATACCATTGCCTTTTTTTTAAAATCGCATTTAGTGAAATGAATAAAGAGAGCATAAAATGATACAGCTCTCTACCATTCAAGTGGACGACGGAAACATTGCGGGATTTCATCCAAAGCTAAACCATCGAGCTCTATCTTACAAAATTAATATAATACCTATACTATTATTTTCTTTGAATTTACAGCCATCAGAATCTTTTACTTCAAAATCGTTTACAAATGAATTATAATCGATACATATTTTTTATACTGACAATTTTAATGTATTATTTGGATTCAAATTCTGCTACGTTCTAATTTTTATAAGTTTTTTGAAAAAGTAACTATATATTTATAACAATATAACAGGTATATAATTTCTTTCAAATATATGCAAGCAATAAACTTATTTAAATAAAATAATATTGTAGTGTGCTACTAAAATTATACGTTTATTTTAGTATGAAAATAAAACAATACATAAATGCAACATTCTCCGCAAATATCTAGATTATATTGTCATTATAAAGGCTTACATTGAAGAGGCCAACTTTCCTTTTTTATTTATAAATATTTGTACAATGTAGAGCGAGCAATTTAAAAAAAACGTGACATGTGAAGGGACTCACTTTCTTTGAATTTCTTCGAGTGTAACACTGTTTTATGTATATTATTCGCATCTGTTTAATAACGATGAAAACACCAGTAACATTTTTTTTATTACATGAACTTACTTGTGCTAAAAAAAATAACCTATAAAAACTAACAAATAAAATATTAGTTTGAATTATAATTATAATGATTACATCTTTACGAGAATCATGTATATTAAATTGTTATTATTACAGGATTTAAAAACTCTCCGTATCAAATTTCACTAAAATTCTTTCAGCCATTTTTTCGTAATTGAGTAAAAACCTTTAAAGCATACCCACTTTCACATTTATATATTGATATAAATATAGTTCTGATGTAAAATCATTATACAAACTTGTTTTTGCTAAATACTAAAATTTTTGAAAGAGGTGTTTTATAAATAGCTTAGATTTTTTATTGATGATGAAAATGTATTTTTCTTATTTAAACAATTGATACTAGAAAAATTGATACTAGAAAAATAAAAGATAGTTTTAAAAAGGATACCATAGCTGCTTGCCACTCCCTTGACAACTTTCAACTACTCTAATCGATGACTCTAGCGACGTGCACCCACTCTATCTAGTTAAGAAGTTTTCTAATATCATCTCGACTAGAAAATGCTAGCTAACTCGTCTTTTCAATATAAGCTATAGCCAAAGTTTATTAAGTAAAACTATTTCAATGTTAGATTACTGCAAAAAGTTAACATTTTCACATCAAAGTAGCAGTGTTGTATGTAAAAGCATGGTAACGTACATTTACTATAGTAAATGTACGTTAATAGCTTTGCAATCCTATTCTACTAATATTATAAATATGAAAGTTTGTGAGGATATTTGTTCTACTTTTACGCAAAAAGTACTGAACGGATTTTGATGAAACTTTACAATAATATAGCTTATATATCAGAATAACACTTAGGCTACAAATTAATATATAATTATATAAGCCTAGGCCTCTAGTTGGTAAAATAAAAAGGTAGGTGTTGAGTACACTTATCACGCAACGTCTCTGAAAAATCGACTAAGTGAGAGTCGGGCTCGCGCACAAAAGGTTTATTGTACGGGTGACCCCTTAAATATTATTTTTTTCTTTTGTTTATATCATCTGTAAAAATCTCAACTGTTTAAATATCATGGACAGAAGACGACGAAGACAAAGACGCCCAGCGGAGTCTTAATAATAAGATTCCGTTTTACCCTTTGGGCACGGAACCCTAAAAAGATAAAAGTAGAGAATTAATTATTCTGTATCCATATTTACCACGCACATTGCAAAAACATTAAAAGTGTTAATCATTTGTTATTTCAACTAAGATCTGTTAATAAATAGTTGTCTCGCTCGTACTAAGTCATACAAATTTACAAGATGTAGTACGCTACATGTGGTAAACGCACATGGTAACCACAAACTCATATTGGAGATAAAATAACTATTTACATGTATTTATGTATCCCCTCGATCAAGGAACTCGCAGTTGGGTGCTTGAAGCAAGAAGAGAAATTTAATTTATTTACCTTAAATGCCTATCCGATGCTGCGAGTGGAATTCAAAATGCGAGACCAATTCAGTAATTTGCAAGTAAAACGTTTTAGTGGAAAAACGTTAAAGTAAGCATTAATCATTATTAGTATTAGATTTATTAGGCCGTTGTGGCGCAGGAGCACAAGAGTGTAAGTGTGACCGTAACGCGAACGTTGTGAGTTCGATCCCCAACTCGGGAGAATGTCTAGAATTTATTAATAGTTTCGTTCCTTCACTAAGGCATTGGCACTAAGGCAAAAGCAATGCGCAATGCCTCGAAAAATCCAGCGGAAAATGAAGAACGGAGAGTTTTAACACTAGGTTCTCTCTACCTAAACTTCTATATTACGGGACAGCATGAAACTGATTTTTTAGTAGTATATATATAACATTAATCATTTAGCACAAGTTCATCCATTACATTAGAGAACGGAAGGCATGCGTTGGCAGTTGGCACATTGTTTGCGTTGAATTGTCATTTTCAGTGCTCCCGTGCCCGTCTTTTGTTATATTTTTCTTTATTTTCTGCTTTTAAAAACATTGCATAGTACTTGCCAGAACTATCATGGAATGTTTTAAGCCAAGTATTTTTTTATAACAAAAATAAATATTCGCTAAGGACGATTTGAAATGCTACAACTTCTTATTTAGCTCTTGGGAACTGTCTATGATCCAAGAGTAAGCCCGGATACACATTCGTGGGTTCATTTCTCGCTACGTTTAAATTGATATACCCTTTCTAAATAAGTAAGTAAGTAAGTTTTCTTCCCTAAGCGTGAAATAACACTTTAAAAATGAAAAAAAAACCTAAAACTGTTACATTCGCGTTCAGACACCATAGCCAACAGCTGCAATACTATGAATTCATTGTTACATTAAATATTTATTGATTTCTTCAAATAAATTAGAGACAACAGACTGCTCTATTATGTCTAGGATTTATTAAATGATAAAAATATTCATAAAATTCATTATTTATTCGGCAAAATTTCACATTTGAAATTAATTCACTTTCACAGTTAATCTCACCAACATATACGTAAAAAGTACATACAATTGTATTAATTACTGTTTAAAAATAGTAGGTACTACTGTAGTAAGTAAATTCTGCATCTATTTCAACTTTTCATCAATCTCGCAGCGTGGTGCATCTAAGAAACAGCTATAGCAAGAGGTCATAAAACAAAACTCGAGCCTCATTTATCTATGGCATTTAATGGTACTTCTGTCACTATGAGCTCCATTAATTAATCTACTGCCAAGTACTGGAAAGCGCTGCTTACATTACGCTAGAGTCAAGCCTTATTTAGTGATCTTTTTTATGGTTAGATTTTTATATCAGTTTATTAAAGTTTTATATTAGAAGAAAAAGAAGATTGTTAAGCCAACGTATGTATATGTACCATAAATTCATTAGGTATAAAGAAATACTGTTTTATCGTATCGCTCTTTTAGCGAGAGGACCTGACATTCTAGTGTTAAGACATTACTTTTCTCATTAAAACTCTTCCGTTCCCCACTTTACGTCCCTACTCTACTTTTAAGTATTGAATAGCGGAAATTCAACGTTGCGCTTTGCCTTGTTACCAGAGCGTGGAAATGAAAATATTAAATATTTCATTTCCCCGAGTTGGTATCGAATCACTTGTACTGGGCGGTAATAAATAGGTCAATAAGAATTGCCATTTCTTGCAGTGATTGCTTCATCAATAGATAAGTACAACCAAAAGGAAAATAAATTGAAAATTAAAACAAAATTTGAATTATTTCTAAATAAAGTTAATAAAGCCAATGTGGAGAGTTATACAGCATACACCTTAATAATGAATATAGATGCCTACTGCAGATCTGAACCATTCCTCATTTACAGCCACCAGGCAGGTGCTGGTGCTGATATAGTGCCGATAGTATTCAACAGTTACATGGATTTAATGCATGGATTATGATTTATGCACTTTCTACGATTCGTAATGTATAATATACTCATTTTATCGAATAACTATTCAGGTTAGATACTAGCTATAAGTTGCGTATGATCAAGCAAGCAAGAAGCCTTCAATGAGAAATGAAAGCATAATATTCTCATTTATATTATCATCCGGTTTTTTATATCTTTCGATCTTACTTTTTTTATTGTAATATCTAAATATTTATAACATATAATGCTATTTGTAGTACATTGTAGTGAAGTTGCATCGTTGTCGCTAAATCGAGATTAAGGAATTTAACAATATCGTTTTATATTTATATATGCATTTCATCTTAAATTTAAAATTTGTAAGACAAATTTGAATTTCAAACCTATTTATTTATTAAAATAAATATAAACATTGTATATATTCTCTAATTTCTTACTTCACAACCTACGAACATCGCTTAAAATTTATGTTAAGTATGTTATGTTATTTGGCAGAATTAAGCAGGTCTTTGACTTCCCTGTTATTTTCCAAGGACCTGACAATTGCAATTACAAAAAGAAAAAACTGCTTCACATAAAAGAGGCCCTTAATTATTAACAAAAATTAAAAATACATAAGATTTGTCTTCACAACAACCAAGTTAAAAAAAGACTTCTATAACTCCACTGTATATATAGATTCTCATACAACCCATCTGTATTTTACTTGCTATATAAAGTGTCTATAAGCCATTCAAAGACCTAGAAAGTACTATTAATCTCGAGCCCAAGTTCAGGACCAGATTGGAAAGCCGGACCACACCGACGGGTTGCGCTTTCCATGTGCGCTTTCAAATCAGACCTGGTGCACATTGTGGCTCTAATGGTATTATAATATGATTGTGTTCGACAGATGATGTATTGAACTTCAATTTCTTGACTCAATTTAAATAGTATAATATATGTTTTGTCACTACTTGTGAAAGTTTATATATTATCCAGAATTAAATCAGCTTCACGCTGTATCCCGCGCACAGCAGGATAGGCAGAGGGAACCTAATGTGCCCCTGGGCCACTACGGCCTCAATCATCATCATAATTTATACTATGCATTACTTATCCGAAACTTACGAATTTGAAAAATAAGCAATTATTTACCTAAATATTTTAAGTTTATTGTTTCTTCTAATTAATCATAATCCTCCCTATAACAAAAGAAATATCAACAAATACAAAACACATACACCTAATAAATTATTCCGTTGTAGCCAGTATTTATTAGATAAAATAAATTCAAATTTACCCGTTGATCCCGAGCCCCGATAGAAGCGATTCACTGCCTTCAGCCTTGTAATTACAGCCCGTCTCATTAATTTGTACTCAACAGCAATTTGTTTCTATTATTTGTAACGTTAATTCTCCCATTGAATCAGAAAGATGTAAAAGATGTTTAAAATAATAATTAAAATGTACGGATCTTATCTAAGATAATTATATTTCAACGCTTCTTTTTCCGTGGCCAGTCGTGGTGGAAGGTCACAAGGTAAACGCAACTGGTTGTGGGTTCGATCCTGGAGGAGATGAAATATTTATTTAATTTTATATTTCCATTTCTTTTCTCTGGTGTCGTGGCAAAGTGCGGCGTTTAGTTCCGCCACTCAACACGCAATGCCTCCAGAATTCGGTGGAAAGTGGGGAACGGAGTGCCTTAACATTAGGTTCCCTCTGGCTACCCTGCTGTTTGCAAGATACAGCATGAAGATGTTTTTAATTTGATTCTTTTTTTTTATTAAGTTTGGGAACACTTTAATAACTCATCCGTCGTAGTGACAGCGGTATGACTCTTTGGCTATAGTATTAAAATTTATGGTAAAAAAATAAATAACCTAAGCTGGATCCGATAAGAAGCGTAGTTCGATAAATAATAGTGAATAATTATTTGTCTATATATAGACAAATATTAATATTTATGAAGAGTGGGCAGAGAGGAAACTTGCTTGGATGGATGCTTTAGACGTCCCAGTTCTGTGAAATGGTGATAAGTTGTTCCTAAAGGCCGTTATATAACTCTCTTGCTTACTGCCAGTGATAACTTCTTGTTAATCTAATGTGCAAGTTAACAAAAGGTAGTATCTAATTAAATTCATGAATTTCAACTAACATTAAAAGTATTGAATATAATATAAAAGATATCCTCATATTTCTAAGTATATTTCTACGTAAATATACTTAGATCGCGCTCGCCTCGTTCACTCAGAAATTATTTTATAAAATTTAAATTGTGAAAAGCAACTTAATTATATCAATATTGTTTTTATTCAACAACAATTATAGAAGGAATATTAGCATTATTAATATTGATTGGTTTTTAAAAAATCTACGTTTATACATATTTATTGTAATTATCTTGTATTATTACTCAACCCAGATTAAACGTTGCATAATGAGATTACTTTCTAACGCGAACTTTTATATCTGAATCGTCTGGTCATATGACTTTTAAGATTCTTACACACTCTCGATTATTTTCTTTTAAATGCAAGCGTCATGGAATGTTTTAATTTTTTTTTAAATATCAGCCAGTCATATAAATGAATATGGTGAAGCTTTCTATTAAATAATTCATTATATTAATTATTATAATTATTCACAAATCCTTTTGATATCGGAAATAATTAAAACAGTAGGAAATAACTCGTTAGAATTAAAATTAAATATCGTCTTAGATAAATTAAAGCACCTAATCAATATTAAATGGCTAATAAATTATGTATAACCGTCCTTAAATGTCAAGAGCCATCTCCTCTCACTTTCCTACATTGAAGCGTGGGACTTAGCAAGTTTATGATCCATTCTAGTGTAAATGTACACTGTCCAAGTCCAATATAACCACTTTTACTTTTAACTAACGCAGATGAGAAGTTAGATAAATGTTACATGACATGAGCACTCAATTTGGATACGTAATTTAAGATTAAGCATACTTAAGTCTTGTAAAAAAAATCATTTGCAAAATGATACAATACATTTTATCTATATCATAATAAATAATATACCTATAGAGACATTCTTGGCCCAGTGGTACGAGAGTGTGACTGTAAGCGCGACATTTGTGGGTTTGATTCACGTTGTCACTCGTGAGGAATAAAGTATTTAATATTTTCATTTTATCTCTTCGCTCTGACAACGAGGTAGTGGCGTTTAAATCGCAATGCAATATATCACCAGCTTAGAGTGTAAACCTACTAACAGCCTATCAAGTAAATTATCAGGATAAATAAAAAAAAATAAGTTTAAATAACTATGTTATTACAAATTCTAAAATTGATTTGTATTATTAACTACATTTAATAAAAGAAACGTCAAATTGTATTTTTTTACACCTTTAAAGAGTATAAAATGAACGTACGTGCCCTTTTTGTTTTCTCAAAAACGGATTTGATAGGCTTATACTATAAGCTGAATATGTTACAGATAAATTAAGAAAAAAGCCAAAAAATGTAAGATCACCTATTATATGCTTTCATTATAAACTATACCGCACACAGCAGAGTAAGATTTCATTATATATAATATACAATATTCAAATAATTTAACTGTAATTTAAGTCAATACAGCAAGACCTTAGGACGATCAGCCTCCTTATTAAGTTCTAAACAACAACAAAAATAATGATACCCGCATTCACTTAGGCGTATCTAGTTGACAGTGATGTAATAATCATTTCAAACAATGGATCTCTATTGTATAGCAGCATCCGTCCGTTCCAGTCGCTCACACTTGACTCTTAGAAAAGAATTCGCGATGAAATCGCATGCTCCGGCGCACGCGCACCGAGTGTAGTGTATCTAAAGTGAACATGTATGTCGATTTCACTCAAAATCTAGAAATCTTTTATTACTACTGAAAGTAGAATATTCTAGTATATTGTAGTTGTAGAAATGTTCTTGTTATATAAGTAAATCTATAAGAAAACTAGCTACACCTACGTATATTGGCTAAATATGTAAATGAAAAGACCACGCAGCTATAAAAGAAGTTATAATGAAACTTACAATGATTTACAGATAAAATATAAATGAACGAACGAACGAACGAACCTTTCTGGCTTAAAAAACTCTTAGGTAAATACACATAATTTAAGCATCTTTAGACAAAAGTTATAAACTTTCTACCGCATTCTGGAGGCATTGCGTGTTGAGTGGCGAAACCCAACGCCGCGCTTTGTCTTGTTACCAGAACAAGGAAAATTAAAATATTAAATATTGCATTACCTCGAGTGGGAATCGAACCCACAACTTGTTGCGTTTACAGTCGCACTCTTTTACACGACTGACCTCAAACATGAAGCTTAAAATTAAAATTAACTTAGTAAAAAAAACGAAAATGTCAATATATGTATGTCACAGTAATGTAGGTATAATTAAAGCTAACTCAAATGTAGTCTAAAATCAACCAACTCGATTGACAAGTTTAAGTAACACTTTTAACATTACCCTCAATGCAGACAGTTCGCGAGAAATAAAATCCAATTTCTTCGTTATTCCAGTACTTAAAATTCTAGTATCGTTTTTGTAAAGTAATATCAAATTTATTTTTATTAGGTAGTAATCAAATTACTCCCATTTACATTTAAGAAATGCTTGAATCGGTGTTTTTTTCGTAATAAATGGAACTGTAAATCTGTAAAAATGTATTAATTATTCTTTTAGAAAATATAAAATCCTAACTTATAAAATACTTGTCAATTTATTTAGTCCTTTATTTCCATTATACTTATCTTTTTAGATTATAATTTAGTTGAATTCAAACAAAGTTTAACTATATTTGTGCCTCGAAAAATCCGGCGGGAATTAGGGAACGGAGTGTTTTAACACAAGCGTGAAGTTGTTTTTTTTTTAATTTGAATATAAGTATATCAACTCTCCATAAATAGGAAACGTATAGTGCCATTATACAGAGACAGAACAATCAAAAAAATGATAGTACCGTATTTTACCGTAGTAAGCTTCCACTAACAATAAAACTATTATCGCAGTTAAAATACTGTTCTAAATCGTTATACGCACGACTTTTATACAAATAAACATTGGTTACGTGCTGTTTATAATAATTCACAATTAAATTCGAATAACCACCCGTTACGAAAATTGACTGTAAATTGTATTATAATGTTTCATCCAAAGCCAAAATTCTTTCTTTTTTTTTAATACTTTTAACCTACTTTATTAAAAAAGTGTTTACAAAAAGTAGACAAGTTTAGCTACGCTGTACCTTGATTCATTAACTACTGTATTTAATGAACTTCTCTGAAAAAGAAATGTTTTTTTTTGTAATCAAATTCTCACCTAGCTATTGTATCAGTGTTGGCCTTAGGCAAACTATTAGCTATTAACGGTCAAATGGAATTAGTAATCAAGATGATCTTAGTGATATCTATCTATCTATATATCTATATATACATGTATACCATCATGTACGGATTAATTTGAGGCTTCTGATTTCTATGTTTAATTATTATATTGTACAATTATTTTTTTAAAATATATTTACTTTTTCTATTAATTTTTAAAATTTAAAACAACTTTTTGTTTTAATCATGCACTTTACAAACAATATGTAATGTAAGCGGATCATAGAGTAAAGAAAAGATTTTTGAGGCCGTCCTGGCACAGGAGCACATAGGTATGACTGTAACGCGGTGTTTGTGGGTTCGAGGAAATGAAATATTTACTTAAATTTATACTTCCGTTTCTTCACTCTGGTATCCAGGCACAAGAGCGGCGTAGAGTCCCGCCACTCAACACGCAATGCCTCCAGAATTCAGCGGTTAGTAGAGAACGGAGTGTGTTATCACTATGTTCCCTTTGCCTACGCTGCTGTGTGCGGGAGACTGCGTGAAGCTGACAAAAAAGATTTACGCTTTTTTCTTGTATTTTTTATCAGTTCGTTCTGTAGTTTGATGGTTAATGTAACTAACAACCTGTTAATGATCAGGTTCACATTCTTTCTTTGCGGAATGTGAAACTAAATCTTATTAATATTCATTGTTCTCAGAAAATTACAGTGCCCAATAAAAACAAGGTGCTCTTCATCTTAGATAAAATTAAACGAACTACACTAACGACCTACAACAAAGTATAAGCATGCTTCTATAATTTTAACTTAATTTATAGAATATCCTGTAAATTCATTTGCTGGAAAATGAACTTATGTTTAAATTTTATGCTCAAACTTCACATATTTTAAGTATTTATTTACTATATGTTAAAGAAAAAGACAATTATAAATAACAATATCAACAGTATGTTAAGAAAGATTCACATACACAATCTATTTCAAATATTTTATAAAACATTTTATTTTAGAAAAGATAGGTACAAATAAATTCGAGTCGAAAAATAAAAACAAAATCTAACTAAGACAAACCCAATAAAAAATATTTACAAATATTACAAACAAATACAAAATATTAAAAACAAAAATTATTACAATTTTTATATTAAAGCTAAATATAACGCACCGAAAGGAAATTATTTAATGCTAAAGTTTTAAAAATATTATCAAACGTCACAAATAACTCAACGTCTATTGCAAGCATCATTAATAAAAAAAAACGGCGAACTCTAAACATCTGTTTCAAATTATACAACAGACAGCACAAAAACTCAATAGAACCTTTTAAAAGATCGTTAAATAGTGAGAAAATATCTCAGCTCGGTGGGAATCCATTACTTTTTTGTACTCTGACAGTGACATGACACTGCCACGTAACGTTGATTCGCGAACCGGCGCTGTCAAAACATTATAAAAATAACTTACTCTAAAGCCATTAATAAATAAAAGTTTATATTAATACTGCCATTTTTTTAAATGTAAAAGGGGTTAAATAAAAAAGGTCGTAGAGTGGCAGAAGCGTTAAGATGCAGAAACCAGTGTACCATTTTTTTTTTACATTTGTAAAATGTTATTTCACATCTAGTATAGTATAATCGTTTCTAGAAACATTATAAAATGTTTTTATAGGTTTTCTAAAAATTATTTTTCTTCCATTTTTCATTGGGTAGCGATAATTTGTAAAACTCGTCTTACAGAGATGCATTTGTATTATTATATAAAATCTTATGTTTTTTTATATAAACTCTTAAACTATTTCAAATATAACTCGAGTAGAATCAATATAACCATATGTTTAATACTTAAACTACGAAACTTAAGGCTTCCTTTTATTTAAATGTCTTTAATAAATTACCATACAATAAGTGGTTGTTTGGGTTAACTGCCAGATTAGAAATCACAAGTTCTGGGTCAGACTTCATAAAATATTTATGTGAATTACACGTACTTATTGAAATGTGTTGACTTAATGAGCAGCTGAGTGCATATGCTTAGTGGGAGGTGTGTGTCATCAGGGTGGTTATCAAATGACGGTTTCATTGAAAGGCAATTATCATTTTATTACTTTGTGAATGTGGACCTATAGAACTTTGTTGCTCTTTTATTTGAATTGTTAACCCAATTTTCTCCTTTATTTCAGGTGTCCCGCATATACAGAGAACCTAGTGTCAAGGCTATCCGCTCCCCACTTTCTGATGAATTTTCGAAGTATTGTGTGTTGAATGGCGGAAATCAACGCCGCGCTTCTCCTTATTGCCAGACCGAGAAAATGACGGTATTAATCTATATATATAAAAGGACTTGTCCTCACTGACAGAGGTAAGACGCACGCACAGCCGTAACCGCTGATGGTAGAAACGTTAAATTTGGACAAAAGTTTACTTTCGTAATCTGGACATCCACTAAGAAGGGATTTTGAAAAATTTTAACCCTAAAGGGGTGAAATAGGGGTTCAAAGTTTGTATGAAAAAAAATTAAATCGGCACCGATTTTTATAAAATTTGAAATTTAAATTTTTAAAAGTATTTAATTGAACACGTGTTTCATCGTTTTCTAGAATTCTCCCCCTAAGGGTGCAAATAAGGGGTTGAAAGTTTGTATAGGTTTTTTTTAAATCGTCACCAATTTTTAAA
>HE670669.1:127431-144672 GCA_000313835.2 Heliconius melpomene melpomene | reverse complement strand
ATACAGGACAAACTAGAAAGTTCGCTGCTTCAACTATAAGAATATTTATTAAATATATTCATGAAATTATTTTCAATTCTCAATAGAATTAGTAAGAAAATATAAGCTCAAATAATCAAAAAGAATAATAAGTAGATACACATTATTAGAAAAAAATATCTGAGTTATTGAAATGAACTAACAAAAAGGATTAAAAGTAACTAAGGGATAGGTATTCTTAATATTAGAAAAAGTACCTAAAGTTTTCCGTACGTGCGTACATAGATATCGACTCTACGAAATAACTAAACATTTCTCTCTATTAAGTAGGATAATTTTAGCGGGCAATATCAAATAAAATAAGAAGAGAACCAAAGTGTAGCTTAAATTAATTATAAACAGCAAATAATTACATAAACATTTACAATAGTTCGAAAATGTATGAAAATTTATAAAACCGTCAACGTCATCTGCCCGTTCGCGTCGGTCATACTGTGCCGCCCGTAGGCTAGGTCATTTGGAATCAGTGACATCTCCTTAATTATTTATTAGTATGTTATACAGTAAACTATAATTTCAATCTAGATGAAATGCTAAAAGTGACTATTATATTTATTTTCATAAGGATTAATATCAAAACGTCGCGGTAGCGGTCGCGTAGCAACGACGGTTGTTATTAACATGGCAGAATAAATTGCATGTCAAATTAGAATGCACTTTAAAATATATTAGTATATATGTGTAATGTAATGTTATATAGCCTATAGCACTTCTGAAGAATGCAGCTTTCATACAAAACAAAAACAATGAAAATCGGACCAGTAGATCCAGAGATCTTAGCGTTCAAACAAACAAACAAACAAACAAACAAACAAACTCTTCCGCTTTATTATATTAGTATAGATATCACTAAAAGAAATATTTACATATAATGAATGAATAATTCAAATAAATAAAACTTAACCAAGACTACATACAATAATAAGAATATCCCATTACTTTCTTGGGTGTATCCTAACTCGGTCAAATACCTAACTGAATTTGATTCGTAATAACAAAAGTACGTGCTACTACAACGAGGTCGTAGATTCAAATCCAGTCTCGACTGGCTTTATATATCTCGTCACGTATTCAGTAATACAATGCTAGTAATTTGTAGTAACTGTAGCACTGTTGTTCACTATTGAACTTGGTGAATAAGATCCCCGTGTCTAAATTTTCTTGATACATATTAAAATTATTATATTTTTGTATATGGGTGATTATTTAGTTAAGAAATAAGTATTTTTACTTTTTATTAACGTCTAATACATGCTTTTGAAGCAATCGCCTTTTTTTACAAGCATCACGCTGTTTCCCGCATGTAGCAGATTAGGCATAGGCACTAGACTTTCCGCCGAATTCTGGAGACTGCGCGTTGAGTGGCGAAATTCAACGCCGCGCTTTGCCGACACCAGAGCGAAAAAATTGAAATGTTAAATTTCCTCGACTGGGAGTCGAACCTACAACCTGTCGCAATTATAGTCACACACTTGTGCCCTGCGCCACGACTGGCTTCAAGCAATCGTCTTTGAAATTTTTGATATAAATATTAAACTAACTAATTTATAAGTAACGTCAGAAGACGACTCTATGTTTAGATTTATAGAGATATTTATATTACATAAGCAGAATTTAATAACCGTACAATAATGAGAAACGCTAGTAGCCCGTGGCCATGGCTGATGTAATCCTGTAATATTAAGAAATTAAAACCTATTGTCTAAGTTTTAATATAATTATGACTATAAAATGAACTAACGTCATTTATAAAGATAAAAATTACGTTAAGAATTTCAAAAGTTTTCAAAAGTTTATGTTATAAAAAAATCTGTTTCATACTGTATCCTGCATACAGCAGAGTAGGCAGAGAGTACCTAGTGTTAAGACACTCTGATCCTAATAACTAAAACTAAAACTTTTCGCCTAATTTTTCGAGGTGGCTATCAAATCACTGGTACCAACTAGAGCAAAGAAATGAAGTTATTAATAAATAATGCATTTCCTTGGAGTGGGGATCGAACCCACAACCCTCGCGTTATAGTCTCACACTTGTGCCCCTGGGCCACGAAGGCCTCAATACATTTATAATACATGAATTGTTTGTTTATCTTTGTCAAAGGTTGATTGTTTATAACATTTTTTTTTTCGATAGACGCAAAGCAAAAGAGTTCAACGCGCTTTATGTAAATTCGAATCTCAGTTATATACAATAACGACGAACAATTTTTTTTTTTATTAAAGTTACACCTTCGTTTCTATTATAATATAACCAGATTGTGGTGCCAGTGTGGTGCAAGTGTTTATTTTTAAATAGTTTGAAGGCATCTTAAAGAGTAAATACGTGAAAGAATGTTTCACATCAGTTCCACACGCGGCATAGCAACATAGATTTTGAATTGATAGTACCTACTAATACGGATTTCATTCATTGTTACTTTTTCTGTAACTTCACGCATATTAACATGTAAGTGAGGCCAGTCGTGGCTCAGTGACTTAACGTGATGGTTGTGGATTCGATCCCACTCGGAAAATGAAATAATATTTATTAATATTTTATTTATCTCTGTCAAACCATACTGGCTTAGCTATATAAAAAGAAATAAATTCGGAAATTCAATACTATCGACGTCGTCGTGGTGCAGTGGTGTAAATTAGACGGTTATGGGTTCGATTCTTGCTCAGGCTTGCATTAATATTTTCATTCCTCGATATTACAAAAAAAACAACAAGTATACAAATATGTTCCTCTCTACCTCATCTCCATACCAAATGTAAACTAATTAATAATATACGGTTATATTGTCAAACGGTGAGGTAATAGCCGTTAAGTTGGCAAATGAATGTCTAAACAAGTGAAGTCGTACTTACGCTCTGTTTAGCACCAGGAGAACTTATCTCCGGACGTGGCAATGTTAGAATTACTGTGCATTTACTGTGCACGATGTGATAAAATATAGTGCATATATTATATATCTATAAGCTATGTATAATACGCTATGTTTACCACTTATCAAAATACTTTTTTTAAGAAATAGATATTTTCTCTCATAAATTTTCTTTGATAGCTCGTTTCTCTTGACCAGCATATTGTTGAGTATTTCTAACAAATATAAAATGTTTATATAATAAACGAAACGTAGAAAACAAATGTATGACTTGGTTTTTAGTTCAAAACATGCATCTACTTCATTTTTATATATTTAGATTCAATTTCAATTTATCCGTAATGTTTCAAAGGTTGTCTGGTAGAGATTGCTTAAAGCAATAAGCCGTCTTTGCATACGTGTTTTTCTTTTAATTTTATTTGTGTTGTTCTTTCTATATATTTCTTTTATGTGTGCAATAAAGTATATTCTATTCTTTTCTATTCTATTCTATTAGATCTATTATTTTATTGAACTTGCTTAAATGCGCCAGAACATTAATCTCTAGGTGTTATAAGCCCACGTGGGCGTCGATTATAATCAAAATTCTATCTTGCTTCGAGCCTTATTATAAAATGGTGATAAATTTATTTATCATATTTATGTAGACAATTTAAAAGAAAAACATATAGTTATTAGTAGGATATCATAATTTACGCTTTGTAACAGATTAATATTCATGTAAACTTAAAGTACTATTGATTACAGAATATTAATAGGATTTCGACATAGGTTCACTAATTTAAGTATAATTTTACCTGTTTTTACCTTTAGTATTGTGAATTTACCTTTTGTAACATATACAGTAAAAAAATATCTTCCTTTGCCATTGGTTCGAGTAACAAGCCGTACAAAATAAAACAAATTTTAGATAGTAATTTGCAAGCGTTGACCACGCTGAGCTAATCCCAAAACGAATAAAACCTCCAAATCTATTTCCGATTCAATAAAAGTTCCCGTTACCGATAATTCGCTTTCACGGAAAATCGATTCCTAGCCCAGATCTCGATACAGCCGTATCGACAGATCTACCGAGTTACACGCGCTACTTTCTATGCAATTGATGTTTTAATAGGCTTTGCATTTCAAAGCTCATTTTTTGTGATTGAGAAAAGAAATAATATTATACTGTGATTAGTGAAAAAGGGTAACGAATAGAAAAAAAGATACATGTATATAATTGTATATGTATTTGTATACATATACACATGGTTGTCCATAACATATATAGAACAAAAATTAGTTAATTTGTTCATAGTAATAAAAAAAAATAAAGAAATCTATACAGATATGTTTTAATTACATAAATATTCAATTTAAAAGATATATATTTATCTACTATTTAGAATTATTTATTATTTATTTCGGACTGTGCACGAAAAAAGTGATGAATACGATGGACGGTAGAGGGTAACACAGTGTGTCAACAACATCCAAGTTCTAGGAAAGTGCGTTTAAATGAAGTAAACGAAGGCTTGTAGTTTTATAATTGCTTTGAACTAGATGTGACCACGTTGTAACAGTATTCAATCATACTATGTTACAAGTACTCTGCCTCATCACAGCAAAATAATAATATTAATTATATATTAATATGAACAACAGATATTGAAATAGTAGGTATTTCAATATATTCGATTTGAATCGTAAAGTGTTACATTATAAAAAAATCACACTTAATTTTGGCCCAGAATTTAAATGTTCCGAGCGGAACAGACATGGTCCCGCTTTTCGTGAAATGCTCCACGCACTTTGAAAATTCTTTTTAATTATTTTATTTTTTTAAAAACCTATTAAAATCTCAGAAATAAAAATCCACCTTTTCCCAAAACAAAATCTGGCAACACCGAGGTCAACGCACATTGAATCCCGAATATACCGACTGTGTGTCATTAACGCGAGCTGATGCGAATACATGTAGAAAGTTAGATTGTCTTGATAGAAAACGGACGACCAACTTTCTTCGTGTTCAGATAAATTAGAATTACGTCTTCGTGTTTTTGCGTCTGGTTTCGCCTCATTTAGGTTAACAATATCCATATTCCTGGAAATTCTACAGCTATTTAAGTAATAAAGGTGTGCGTGCATTCGTAATTATTCTGTAGGTACTAGATATGACCAGTCTGTTTTATAATATTACTAGCCACCGTGGAGCTGTTCAATTTCAACCCTTCTCTCTCTCTCTCTTTCTTTTTGAAGTGGTATGTCACATCCTGCATGAAAGTTATGTAAAGCTATTTTCACAATTGCCAATCACATTTTTATGGTTCATTAAGTGTTAACCGGAAACTTAGATTTTTCATTTCATTATTCCAACGACATAAACTATTTACGCGGTTTATTTTTTATGGACCAATGACTGAAGATGGAGGACTGTAATTTTATGTTTTATCTCACATAATTACATACAATAGAATGGGATAGTTAATTTAACTAACTCATTACTGGGAAAAATGGTTGGAAATCTACAACCAATTTTATAATGATAAGCAAAATAAACTAAAGAAATTGATTGAAAATAAAATTTTATATAATAAACAAATATAGATGTGGCACAATAATATTCTATAATGACCATATAGTTTAGTTTTTGTGAAATAAAATTAATTATTAGATAATTGTTTCAATGAGCAAAAAAAATTAATATTAATAATTAATTGTGAAGTTATAAAATAAAATTAATTTGTAATTTATTTCTAACTAAATGTTTAAATGGAACACAAACAACTCAATACTTATATGAACAGAATGAAAGATAATATTTTAAAAGAAAATAATTATAATAATTTAATACAGTTATATACAATGGAGTAGCTACTAGTGGTGTATCGATGAGGGGTAATAATTGCAAGGTAACGCGGTCTAGCACATGGCAAGTACCAAGTGAAGCGTGGCTGACGGAAATAACTGTCGATGTTCTCAAGTGAGTTTAAATTGTTTATTATAAACTAGAAAAAAATGTACATATAAATAGTAAAGCCAGATCTGATAAGTAAATGCAATAGTATTTAATTTCTGCTCACATGCTACGAGTACCAACGATATTTGTTTTTTATTTTTTTAGGGCATAGGGAATTGAGACATTATATTCTCCATTTTCCGCCAAATTTTGGAAGCATATCGTGTTGATTGGTGAAACTCAACGCCGCGCTTGGCATTGACGCCAGAGCAAAGAAATAAAAAAAAATTCCTCGAGTTGGAATAGAACCTGTTGAACGAAAATTGTCGCGTTAACAGTCACATGCTTGTACCTTTACGCCAGTACTGGTCTCCTTTTAATTTTTACCTATCTGAAAATAATACAAATATGTAGTTCACACTTCAGCGAGCTACTAAAATTATATTTAGCTAACATTTATTTTGTACACCGAAGTCGCGAGAACGAAATTATAGGCAATAAATTAAAGGCATTTATTGTTTAGTATTCCTCTTATAGCAGCAATATTTCGCAACAACTAACCCGTAAAATACACTGAAGCATAATTCGACATAATATACCTACCTACTACAGAACGACGCTTTATTAGTAAATATATTTAAAGTTATGAAATTCTTAATCAAAGATAATTCTTGACATCATATTAATATGTAAATTACTTTAACTTTCTGTAAACTTCGCTTCGCTCTACACTATCATTAAAAACAATTTTAATATTCTATATAACGTATGTAAAAATAAAACACATACCTTTAAATTCACCGCCATTTATGGACAGTTTAGTAATAAGAATGCATGCTCTACTAGGTAATCACTTGAAAAACCTACTGACCAGCGACGTTCTTAATATGGCTACACTGCAAATGTACTTACGAGTGACGACCGAACCGTGCAGGGAACTTTAATGAATACATTATTTTTCCATCAGATCCACACCTTGTGAACTTAAAATTGTTGAAAATGTAATTAAAGATAATATCAGTGTGTTTTCTTTATTAATGAATTTGTATAAATACAGTACAAATAAATTGATTAGAACTAAAAACTTTTTTTTGTTACATATATTGTAAATGCGTAGCGCAGCGGAATCAATGTTGGAAAAAATGATGTCGAGAAAGTTTAATCTATGTTAATAATGACATTCGTTCTGAATAGTTACAGTGTAAATGAGATAATAGTTCGTGTTTCTCACACTCGGAAACAGTTTTTCAGTTTTGCGACAGAACAAGAAGTGAGGCCTTGATTACGTTTTAATAACGCGAACCCGCCTGTGCCGACTGTCAACAATTGCTTTAAAAACAACAGAAATTATTTCTATAGTGATTTACAATGCTAATTACATATTTGCATTTAAAATAAGATTTTTCACAGATATTTTTTATTTTTGTTTTAAATTAAACCTGGTGACACTGGCGAAGTGATTTTGTGGCAACAAACGTCAACTGGCACGCTCGGAACGCCATAATAGAAAGAACAGAACAGAACAGAACAGAAATTAAACATGTCAACGCAAACTATTATAAAACCATAAGTTAAAAAAAAGAAACATAAAAATGGTCGATAAATTACAGATATAAATAGAAAGTAATGTTTCGAAAGATCTTATAAAATGCGTTGGCGTGTCTCCAACTAATAAATAACAGCGCACCGAGTTCTACTGCAACTGCAACAAAGCTTACTCCTCCCTTACTCTATGCGTGATCGACATTTATCGGAATTTAAGAGGACAACGCCATCGGGAGATATGAGCGCCAAGTTAACAAAACAAGATTTCGCATCCATTTAGGTATTTATTTTATACATCATTATTTTTTTGGATTTTTTATTATATTTGTCGATAAATCAAAGTATGTATGTAAAACAGAAAGATAAAAAAGAGGTAATAAGGAAGTCTTCCTTAATAAATAGCAGAAAATGCTTGAAGTGAGGTTTTAAGATGAAAAAACACAGATGAGTATTTATTTAGATAATCTACTTAAATATTTATTAATACTCCTTTTCTTACAGAAGTCGGTTAAAAATGCAAGGAAATAAGAATTTGTATCAATATTTATTCTTATTATAGTATGTTTACACAATATTACGTAAATAACTTCTTTACCATATTTTTTAAAATAATGAAATGTTAAAACAAATCGATATGTTGTTTTTTATGAAAAATTCACTCGCATACAATAATACTTATCATATGTAAGGTTTTTGTTGCTCATTGTCGACTACAATGGCTGTACACATGATTTCAGTCGGAAAAAAATATAGTCCGCCACTACCGTGTCGTTAACCTTTACGGAAATATGTTTACATAGCTTTTAATCAATTTCATTGTCACTGAATCTCGCAAAGTATTAAAAAGTATTAAAGTAAAGATTATATAGCCTTAATTCATAATAATTATATATACTGCTTCACGCTGTACCCCGCACACAGCAGGGTAGGCAGAGGGAACGTAGTGTTAAGATACTTCGTTCCCCACTGCCTCCAGCATTGAGTGTTGAGCAGAACTCAACGCCGCGCTTTGTCTCGAGACCAGAGCGAAGAAATGGAAATATATACGTAAATAAGTATTTCACTTCCTCGAGCGGGGATCGAACCCACAACCGTCGTGTTACAGTCACAGAATTGTGCCTCTGCGCCACGACGGCCTTTACCTATAAAAAATATGTTTTTTTAGCCAAAACGAGAAATAGCCTAACGAAATCTTGTCTACGCTGACAAAGCCGCAGGCTGCGGCTAGCACTAGTATTATATATATTCTATTTGTAAGTTACCATTGTTTATTACGATCAAAAGTTGTTACAACCAACAAAGTAAACAAGAGTTGCGAATGGCGGAATAATTTAAAGATTTAATTTTAGTAGTGAAGTAACAATCGAGAGACGTTAAAGAACATAAATTAATAGTAAATATCTATTCAAAACAAACTAAAATTGAATAACTATTTTATTATTTTTATAAAACAAAGGCTTTGGCTCTATCTAGTTCAAATATGCCGCCGTCATTAGTCGAACTTTGAAATAAAATAAAGCAAATTTCCATAAAGTTTAGTATTATATTTAACATAATTAAACAGAAAAGCACATCAGAATGATATATGTAATAAACTTATTATTTATGTAATAGTCACTAAAAATAATAATATACCTAAGTAGATATAAAATAATTTTTCAGCTTTACGCTGAATCCCATATGTAGCAAGGTAGGTAGAGAGAACCTAGAGTCAAGATACTCTTTACTCTACTATCCACTCTAATTCCATATAACATTTGTCCAGTAGAAATACTAAATATAATAAATATTAACGCATTTTTCTAATTAAAAAGTCGTTCACGATTCAAGAAAAGATAAAATTAAATAATTATTTTTTAAATAAGAACGTTTGATATCTGATATCGATAACTACAACTGAGAAAATATAACTATTTTGTCGATTTGAATAAGCCAAAATGTTTATATGGAGCGTAAGTGATGCCGGAGGAGCTTTTGTTTGCGTAATTGGATTTTGATGCTGCCTTCAGGCAACTAAATATTTAAACAAATGTACTATAAAAAATACCTTTACAGACTTAATAAATGTTTTAAGATTAGTATTACCTACGGCTCTGATAAAAACTCTAGTAATTAATGAGATTTTTAAAAGATAAAAATAAGTATATGCACTTGATTCGCTAATTTAATAAAAAAAATGCACTATATGTATATAGTAAGTTTTTGTGTGTATGTTTTACAAATGTATGTTGACTTTGATAGGTTCTAGTTCTCATTTTCTTATGAAAATCATTTTTATTAATACAGATTTGAGTTTATTTTTAATTATTTTTTATAAAAATATATATTAATGGAATATGTAATTACATATGTACATAACTGTTGTTGATAAAACTTTATCTTCTTATTCAAAATCGGGAAGAATCTACATAGAAGAGAGAATCTAAATAAAAAAGAATCCAATGTTTTAATAATGTAATAAAAAATGCAGATACATACATAGTACGAATATAAGAACGTATTACATATATCACATAATATGTTATACATTTATTTTGAAATAGGAGTTTGAAACGTTTAAACAAAGTTCTATTTTAAACTGTAAACACTCGTCCCAAACAAATGTATATTTCTTTCACTATTTTTACAACAATAAACATATTGAAAGAAACCTCACGAACGCGTCAAACGTTTTGTTTCATTATTTTACACGTAGTTAGTATTAGAAAATTAAAATAATGCTTACCGTTTAGGCACGCTAATCCTACGTTGCCGAAAAAGATGGTCCATTGTCTTAGACCTTTTCACTTTTGCCGAATGTCCCACAGAGTATATTATAAGGAACTTTCACTTGT
This sequence comes from Heliconius melpomene melpomene, assembly GCA_000313835.2. Classification (NCBI taxonomy): domain Eukaryota; kingdom Metazoa; phylum Arthropoda; class Insecta; order Lepidoptera; family Nymphalidae; genus Heliconius; species Heliconius melpomene. Next base: position 134,449 of record HE670669.1, on the reverse strand, counting down.
CTTGATTCCGAGCGAGCTACAAAGCACGAACCACGGTGGGTATCACTAAATATGTATATTTTTTTAGGTTTATATGTTTGTATTACACAATCAAACGTTCACAATTGTCTGCATTATTTATTCAAAAGTCAATGAAGTGTTTGGATATTTCGGTGTTGATGCTAAAATTTATTAAAAAATATACAGATAATTATTATTATTATCGTTGCTTATGAAAGTATATTATGGATATAAGTTATAAATTATAATTTATAATTAAAATATTCAACGGCATTAACTGTAAGAAGCATAAAAATATTATTAAGTACTTTTCTTATTTCTATTACAGAGTAAGAAGGTACTTTACTGAAAAGACCATGAATAAAAAAATCTAAATCTCGTAATGCTATCCTACAATTTCAGAACCAAATAAAATATTAAAATTAATAATACACAAAAATATATTGTAAAAATAACTCAAATTACAATAAGGAAAACATATGTCTTGAAAAAAATATATGTAAAATAAACACTTTCTAAGTAAAATAAATTATATCATGTATTCATACATTATAATATGCATTTATAACATTTATTAAAACAAATGAATAACTGCATCCCGTACACAGCAGAGTACGCAGGTAGAACCTAGTGTTAAGACACTCCGTCCCCCATTTTCCGCCGAATTCTGGAGGCATTGCGTGTTCAGTTAAAACAAATCTCTATTGAATACACAAAAAATAAATAAAAAAAATACTTTAAACTATTTCTTATGCTCGTGACCAGGAATAGATACTTCATTCTACGATCTTTAAATTCGTGACAGTATCAAAAAGCGATCGAACTAATATGAAGAAAAAGCATGAAACACGCTTCACAAAAGGTTACCGGTAGACATCTTTTTATCTTCTTATTCAGGTCAATTTCATTTAATTTTGTTGAAAAATATCCCACTGAGAGCTAATGCCGTTAAATAATAATATAAATAGAAGTAGTGTAAAATTTTAAAAAACGTATATTTAAAGTTAATCCATGAATTAGCGATATTTAATTAACGATATAAACATAACATTTTAGAAGGTCTTAAAATTTTTTTAGTTTTAAATGTGCCTCGATTTAAACTCTATATTTAGTTTAATTAGAATATCTCTCGGATAAGATAAAAAAATATATTATTAAACTTTAATCGGGTTTAAAAAAATTAAGGAAAAAAATAATTCTACAATCAACACTCACAAAATAAATGTTTGTGGAAATAGAGTACATATATACACAAATAAAAAAATAAATACAGTATTATAATCGTTGTGTAAAAACTTTACTATATCGATAAATAAATATATTTATTTATTTCTCACCATTAATAAGTAAAAATAAATTAATGTTAATATTAGAGCTTATTTTCAGATTTTTATCAAGATAACACGTGTGGTGATCGAAACGCGAAGAGCTTTAGACGCGTGCAGCCGTGCGAGCGCTTTCTGAACACTGGCGGTGGCTCAGAGGCTGGCGGTCGGCCGGCGGACGACTTTGTACACTCTACTAGGGGAGGCATGCCTTAATCACAAATTAATATAGATATTTTATTATTTTTTTCAGCTTCACGGTGTATCAGCAAGCATATTGTACAGAAGGCAGAGGGATCCTAGAGAAAGATGCTCCCATCCCCATTTCCGCCGAATTCTGGAGGCATAGGCCGTTGAGTGGCGTAACATAACGCCGCGTTTTTGATTGATTCATATAAATGTTGGTTTTAATAGCTTTATTTAAAAATTAATATAAATCAATTTCAGTCATTCCATTGATTAGTTTGATTTATAAAGTCAAAACTTCAAATATGTAAGATTTTCTTAATAAACCGATAAAAATCATTATTTTAGTAGGAAAAAATTCTAAATTACATTTTTTACAAAAAACCCTAATAATGCACTATTAATTTCGATAAGTTTCGTAAAGTCCTTAATCATTCTTAGAGTGCTTGGTTTAGACTATAAGGGTGTATTGTAGTTATGTAAATTCGATAATATTATTTGATAAAAAATAAGGTAATAAGGTTTTGCCATATTAACACCAGGGGAGCTTCGAATTTCAATTATCAATAGTCAACCATATGCATCAGCCGAGTTTATTTTTATCTGATCAATACTCTAGGTTGATGAGATCTATTTTAAGGTTAGATATAATTTAATTGAAAAAAAGTATATATAAATATATGTCACAGTAATATTATGAACACCGTAAGTTTATAATTTATTTTGTAAATTCACGTTCGTTCATTTCTTTCCGAATTTGGTAATTAGTACCTAGTTCATGGGAAGTAATATCTTTAATTACGCAGTGAATTACATAAAAAATAAAGCAAAAAGTATGCATAAACGTATATCTTGATTTCTTGCTTTTTTTTTTGCTCTTAATTTCAGTTTTCACGCGATATTGAAATAAATAGACAGATAGATAGGGACAGAAAACAAAGTGATCCTGTGAGGGTTTTGTTTCTCCTATTCAGATAAGGGATTCGGAGTAAGGATTTGAAATTTGTCAAGAAGTAAGAACTTAACAGTATACATAAAGAAAAAAATCGAAATAAAATAGTCTAGTTTATTAAAATTATATTTGAGATCATTTAACACAAAATGAGTGCAAACGGCTTACCAAATTAAGTTTGTCGACTTTTATGAGTCACATGATTATAGTTGATATATAACCATGAAATTGGTAAGGAACCCTCGATAAGCGAGTACGACTTGCACTTGACCATTTTTTTAACAGAACCTATATCATTAAACAGTGTGAAGAGGGCATTGGAAAATAACACAATCATCATATACTTAAGTACTTAATGCATTTCTATACGTTGTTTAAAAAAGAAGTCAAGCCTACTGCCGTTATTGTTTGAGACACCGTTTACTGCACTAGTTTACATGCCCACGATGAGGTATACTCTATATATATCCGATTTTTAGTTAACTGTTACACGGGGACGCGAAATTAAGCGAGTAAATAAGAAAATGTATATATATACTATCAATCTGCTATATATAAATTTCAAATATTTTTGAATAAACTTACGAATTTTTCTACCACAACTTGAGAGTTGTGAGGTACCTACTTATATTGTTTTTTTTTGTTTTTTATCTTCACGCCGAATCTCGTATATAGCGCTATAGATAGAGATAAGAAAGATACTGGAGGAAGGTCACGTAAAAAGCATGAGGACCCCCCGAAGGCGACGAGGCGAAAGAGGTATGTAGAGACCGTAGCGTTTAGCGCTCCGTTCTCTCCGACTACCCCGCTAGGGATAGAGCGTGAAGCTATGCATGTATGTATAATTTTTCTATTTTACGATAAAAAGTATATAAATAGTTGTAAATAATTTAATTTTAATTTAATAATGACTCATATTTTTTTCTGTAGGCTTGCTAGTTTACGAGATATAACGCGAAAACCCTTTGCATCTCTTTTGCGAGATGGCGCCCGGGGTCGAAGGCCTTTAAAGGTTGAAAGGTTTGAAAAACGCTAAAGCCTAAAAAATATAATATTTCAATGGACTATTAGTATTTTGTAATATATAAAATAGACATGACATTTCAAATACATATATTTATCAAATAGTTTATTCTACATAATAATACAGCACATTACTTAAAATCTATATGTATATTATAAAGTAACACTGATTATATTAAGAATTATACAATCTAGTATATCATAACATACAATATACGATGTTGCAATTATGTATAAGTTATTCGAGGTCCTGTAAGGTTGAAGCCCCGAGCTTCTAGGGGTCATTAATAAATTTCATAATTTCATCTTCCCTTTCATAAATTGTTGCCCTCTTTGAAATTTTACTGCTAAAAAATATTAAATTAAAACGGTTTACATGTGTCACACATTTCGTGTTTGAATAAATAGATATTTATTCATTTTCAAATGTGATATCACAAAATTAAGGACCCCTTCCGCTCCTTTACCACCACAATAAATGAAATTCCACCTTTCCTGGATGAAAGAAAATGTCACACTTTATTCGTGTCAGGAAACAAAAAAAAAGGTTGTATTTATTTTTTAATTTTTTTTTTCAATATCTTATAAACATTATACAATTTTATCAAAATATTTTCATAATTAAGTAAAATTTACCAAGCACAAATATATGTATATATATTATACTTAAAATATGAAGAAATATCCTTACTTGAGAAAAATATCGTTATTAGTTTATTTTATATAACTATTTGTTATAGCTTAGACTGATATTTGATCAGCTGTAATTTTTTGTATTATGAAGCGTAATATATACAAGACAGTGATTATTAAGCAGGATTTATAATATCAATAAAAAAATCTGCAGGATTCACCTATTCTAAAGCCTTAATCCTAATAAAAATGTTACAACATTAGCACAGATAAAAAAAACATAAATAAATAAATTTAAGCACAATTTTGTAATGTTAGCTTCTACTATTTACTATATTCGTAGTATTTTCATATTTTATGCAAAAAGCAGTTTAAATACCAGACATTTATTTTAAACCAATTTAAAAAAAAGGAGATTTTATATTCGCCAACTATACAACTTTTCACCAGCTGTACTGTTGTGTTACAAAAAACACTTGTACCTATAACATATTAAAAAAATAAAGCTATTGTTTGGTTTTTAATGATGTAACTTTACCCCATCCTATATACACAAAAACTGTGGAATATGAATATATAATGTCAAATTGATTGTGACAATGACAATCTAGACGTTGTCTCTTCACTAGGTCACTGACAGAATCTTTTTGGGGTTTTTCAGGGTAATTGTGGCCCAATTCTCCGTTGCCATAGCAACCAACAATTCTTGTATTAGGAAATGCAGCTCGGAAACAGTTTTGCTCGTAAGTGTGCTTCTGGTCCCTGCCAATGCATGATAACTTAAGCGCCACACTATGTTCATACTGTGGCACCCTCTTAGCAAACTGTGTAACAAAAATTATAAAATATATTTAGTATTGTAATAATTTTAAAATTCGTGCTGAAATTACAACAAACAGATTTAAATCTTCGCAGCTTCGCGCTGTATCCCAACACAGACGATACATACACTTATCTTCTATAATACAACCACCATATAACTCAAGTAATAATTTAAGTAATTAATTTTAGGGAAGTTTAGGGAAGTTTTTAGTCTAGCGAATTAAACATTCTTTTAAATATTTTCAACTTAATAATGGTAACAAACATGTTATTTCCAAATGTTTTTTTATTTAATTTATATAAAATGTTAATTTGACAAGTCAAAGGATGAATTTGAAAAGTAAAAGGCGAATTTGATGAAAGTTAATCTATTAACATCACGACGTAGTGGCGCAGTGCTATAAGCGTGTGACTTTAAATGCATGGTTGTATTTTCGATTGCCACTCGGGGAAATTAATTATTATTTATAAATATTTTCATTTCTTTTCTCTGGTCAAACAACTCGCAATGGGTTGAAAATTGGGTGGAAAGTTGACAATGGACTAGGTTCTCTCTACCTTACCTATATGCGGAATACCGAGTGAAGCTCGAAAAAAAACCATCACAATCTTTTTTGCCAAATCAATTCATACAAATTGAGTACATAGGATCAAAATTAATTTAAATTTGTCAACTTTAGTTGTGCTTTCCTTTGACTGACAATTATGAAATTGGTGTGCAACCCTTAGTGCAACTGCTGTATTCCGCGCACAGAGTGCAGGCGGAGGGAACCTAGTGTTACGACACTTTGTTCCCCATTCTAGAGGCATTGTGTGCTGAGCAACTCAGTGCCGCCTTTGCCTCAACACCAGAGCGAAGAAATGGAAATATAAATTTAAATAAATATTGCATTTCCTCGAGTAGGAATTGAACCCACAACCAGTCGCGTTTACCGCAACACATCTGTACCCCTAGGCCACAACTGGCCTTTCATTAAAACTTACTTAAAAGATTATAGGTTGATCAAAGTATGATATATTATATTACCTCATTAATATTATCCTGTATTTTAGTCTTCACAATATCTGATGCTGGTATAACTAATGAATACATACTAAAATTATGTTCATTTTCTGGATTACTCTTTGGTACTGTAAAGAAACCCATTGAAATTAAATTCTCACTAACAAAGGTTTCTTTATTATTTACCCCATCAATGATGTCATTTAAATAACACTCTTGAAATATTGTGTCTTCTATGATACACCCTCCAAGTGCATAAGGGTAGTCTGGTTGGCTGAAAAGTAAATATATCATACTAATAATCTATATATGAGAATTTGGCTACAATATAAAAAAAAGATTTTCTTAAGTAGTTATAAATAAAAGTCCACAACAGCATATACATAGCTTTCTTAGCACATATGAGTATGTGAATATATGGGAAAGAGTGAATTATAAATACAATTAACTTGTTTATTTTTTTACCATTAAAATTTTACAGTATTATCAAAATTTATACTTTGGTTTCTTAGCTTCATGCTGTCTCCCACAGCAGGGTAGGCTTCTAAGTAAAAATCTAGTATTAAGATACTCTATTCCCCATTTACTGTGCCCTGCACCACAACTGGCTTCATACACATTTGTTGCTTTCAACATTTAATAAGATAAAGCAATTTGGACTGATAGTCTAAAACCTATCATGATAAGATTAAGAGGCTTAAAAAGCTATATAATTATTAGTTACTACTAAATACATATTTTTACTAAAAAATAGTTTATGTACCAAAGCACATAAATTTACAAATACAAAATATACACTTACACATCTTTCAAGTAATTTATGAATATGATATCCTCCACAGGATGTAATAAATATTTGTCAGTTACAAAGACTAGTACACCTTTTACAATTCTGTCTTTTGTTAATTTATTTACATAGTCATAATAACAACGTTTCATAGAAGCATATGTTCTTAAATCAAGTGTGTGGTATTTTACATCTGGTATAGCAGGAATGTACAGTCCTCCCATAAATGGTAAAGGTTTTAAATGTGTTATATAATGCTTATATGTTATTGAATGGGGAAGAGGCAT
>HE670669.1:89502-127331 GCA_000313835.2 Heliconius melpomene melpomene | reverse complement strand
CTTCTTATTCAGGTCAATTTCATTTAATTTTGTTGAAAAATATCCCACTGAGAGCTAATGCCGTTAAATAATAATATAAATAGAAGTAGTGTAAAATTTTAAAAAACGTATATTTAAAGTTAACCCATGAATTAGCGATATTTAATTAACGATATAAACGTAACATTTTAGAAGGTCTTAAATTTTTTTAGTTTTAAATGTGCCTCGATTTAAACTCTATATTTAATTTAATTAGAATATCTCTCGGATAAGATAAAAAAATCTATTATTAAACCTTAATCGGGTTTAAAAAAAATTAAGGAAAAAAAATAATTCTACAATCAACACTCAAAAAATAAATGTTTGTGGAAATTAGAGTACTTATATACACAAATAAAGAAAAAAAATACAGTATTATAATCGTTGTGTATATCGATAAATAAATATATTTATTTATATCTCACCATTAATAAGTAAAAATAAATTAATGTTAATATTAGAGCTTATTTTCAGATTTTTATCAAGATAACACGCGTGCTGATCGAAACGCGAAGAGCTTTAGACGCGTGCAGCCGTGCGAGCGCTTTCTGAACACTGGCGGTGGCTCAGAGGCTGGCGGTCGGCCGGCGAACGACTCTGTACACTCTACTAGGGGAGGCAAGCCTTAATCACGAATTAATATAGATATTTTATTCATTTTTTCAGCTTCACGCTGTATCAGCAGGCATATTGTACAGAAGGCAGAGGGATCCTAGAGAAAGATACTCCCATCCCCATTTCCGCCGAATTCTCGAGGCATAGCGCGTTGAGTGGCGGAACATAACGCCGCGTTTTTGATTGATTCATATAAATGTTGTTTTTAATAGCTTTATTTAAAAATTAATATAAATCAATTTCAGTCATTCCATTGATTGGGTTGATAAAGTCATAACTTCAAATATGTAAGATTTTCTTAATAAACCGATGAAAATCATTATTTTAGTACCAGAAAATTCTAAATTAGATTTTTTACAAAAAATCCTATTAATTCATTATTAATTTCGATAAGTTTCGTAAAGTCCTTAATCATTCTTAGAGTTTAGACTATAAGGGTGTATTGTAGTTAGGTATGTTAATTCGATAATATTATTTGATAAAAAATAAGGTAATAAGGTTTTGCCATACTAACACCAGGGGAGCTTTGAATTTCAATTAAGTATCTATAGTCAACCACTCATATGCATCAGCCGATTTTATTTTTATCTGATCATTACTCTAGATTGATGAGAACAATGATGTAACGACTGATAGGGACATGGTAGGTAAGTATTTACTTTCTATTTTAAGGTTAGATACAATTTAATTGAAAAAAAAAAGTATATATAAATATATGTCACAGTAAGATTATGAACACCGTTAGTTTATAATTTATTTTGTAAATTCACGTTCGCTCATTCCTTTCCGAATTTGGTAATTAGTACCTAGTCCATGGGAAGTATCTTAAGGTTTTAATTACGCAGCGAATTTCGTAAAAAATACAGCAAAAAGGGTGCATTAACGTATATTTTAATTTCATTGAATTAGAAGCTTATTTTTTCTTTGCTCCAAATTTTAGTTTTCACGCGAACTTGAAATAAATAGACAGATAGATAGGGTCAGAAAACAAAGTGATCCTATTAGGGTTTCGTTTTTCCTATTCAGATAAGGGATTATTCGGAGTAAGGATTTGAAATTTGTCAAGAAGTAAGAACTTAACAGTATACATAAAGAAAAAAATCGAATCAAAATAGTCTAGTTTATTAAAATTATATTTGAGTTTCATTACACACAAAATAAGTGCAAACGGCTTACCAAATAAAGTTTGTCGACTTTTATGAGTCACATCCCTATAGTTGATATATAATCATGAAATTGGTAAGGAACCCTCGATAAGCGAGTACGACTTGCACTTGACCATTTTTTTAACAGAAACTATATCATTAAACAGTGTAAAGAGGGCATTGGAAAATAACACAATCATCATATACTTACTTAATGCATTTCTATACGTTGTTTAAAAAAGAAGTCAAGCCTACTGCCGTTATTGTTTGAGACACCGTTTACTGCACTAGTTTACATGCCCACGATGAGGTATACTTATATATCCGATTTTTAGTTAACTGTTACACGGCGACGCGAAATTAAGCGAGTAAATAAGAAAATGTATATATATACTATCAATCTGCTATATATAAATTTCAAATATATAATATATAGTTATATAATATATAGTTTGAAAAACGCTAAAGCCTAAAAAATATAATATATCAATGGACTATTAGTATTTTGTTATATATAAAATAGACATGACAATTCAAATACATATATTTATCAAATAGTGTATTACAGCACATTACTTAAAATCTATATGTATAGTATAAAGTAACACCGATTATATTAATATATATATTAAGAATTATACAATCTAGTATATCATTACATATAATATACGATGTTGCAATTATGTACAGGTCATTCGAGGTCCTGTAAGATTGAAGCCCTGAGCTTCTAGAGGACATTAATGAATTTCATAATTTCAAGAGATTTTACTGCTAAAAATTATTAAATTAAAACTGTTTACATATGTCATACAAATTTGGTGTTTAAATAAATAGATATCTAATCATTTTCAAATGTGATATCACAAAATTTAGGACCCCTTCCGCCCCTTTACTCTATGAAAGAAAATGTCACACTTTATTCTTTGTCAAGAAACAAAAAAATGCGTTTCTGTTGATTTTTTTAATTTTTTTTTTCAATATTTTATATACATTATATAATTTTATCAAAATATTTTCATAATTAAGTAAAATTTACCAAGCACAAATATATATATTATACTTAAAATATGAAGAAATATCCTTACTTGAGAAAAATATCATTATTCGTTTTTTTATATAACTATTTGTTATAGCTTAGACTGATACTTGATCAGCTGTAAATGTTTGTATTATGAAGCGTAATATATACAAGACAGTGATTATTAAGCAGGATCAATAAATAAATCTGCAGAATTCACCTATTCTAAAACCTTAATCCTAATAAAAATGTTACAACATTAGCACAGATAAAAAAAAACATAAATAAATAAATTTAAGCACAATTTTGTAACGTTAGCTTCTACTATTTACTATATTCGTAGTATTTTCATATTTTATGCAAATAGCAGTTTAAATACCAGACACTTATTTTAAACCAATTTCAAAAAAGGAGATTTTATGTTCGCCAACTATACAACTATTCGTCAGCTATATTGTTGTGTTACAAAAAACACTTGTACCTATTACATATTAAAAAAATAAAGCTATTGTTTGGTTTTTAATGATGTAACTTTACCCCATCCTATATACACAAACACTGTGGAATATGAATATATAATGTCAAATTGATTGTGACAATGACAATCTAGACGTTGTCGCTTCACTAGGTCACTGACAGTATCTTTTTGAGGTTTTTCAGGGTAATTGTGGCCCAATTCTCCGTTGCCATAGCAACCAACAATTCTTGTATTAGGAAACGCAGCTCGGAAACAGTTTTGCTCGTAAGTGTGCTTCTGGTCCCTGCCAATGCATGATAATTTAAGCGCCACACTATGTTCAAACTGCGGCACCCTCTTAGCAAACTGTTTAACAAAAATTATAAAACATATTTAGTATTGTAATCATTTTAAAATTAATGCTGAAGTTACAACAAACAGAATGATTTAAATCTAGCAGCTTCGCGCTGTATCCCGACACAGTCGATAAAGCAATGTACACGTTTCTTCTATAATACATCCACCATATAAGTCAAGTAATAGTTAAAGTAATTAATTTTAGGGAAGAAATTTTAGTCTAGCGAATTAAACGTGCTTTTAAATATTTATAAGTTAATAATGTGATAATAAACATTTTATTTCCAAATGTTTTTTTATTTAATTTATATAAAATGTTAATTTAACAAGTCAAAAGATGAATTTGAAGAGTAAAACGCGAATTTGATAAAAGTAGTGAGTATGATTTAGAAGTGCAAAATCTATTAACATCACGACGTAGTGGCGCAGTGCTATAAGCGTGTGTCTTTAAATGGAGGGTTGTGTTTTCGATTGCCACTCGGGGAAATGGATTATTATTTATTAATATTTTCATTTCTTTTCTTTGGTCAAAGAACTCGCAATGGCTTGAAAATTGGACGGAAAGTGGACAATGGAGTGTCTTAACACTTCTTCTCTCTTTTTTCTCTCCACCTTACCTATATGCGGAATACAGAGTGAAGCTTGAAAAAAAACCATTACAATCTTTTTTGCTAAATCAATTCATACAAATTGACTACTTAGGACCAAAATTAATTAAAATTTGTCTTTAGTTGTGCTTTCCTTTGACTGACAATTATGAAATTTGTGGGCAACCCTTAGTGCAACTGCTGTATTCCGCACACAGAGTGCAGGCAGAGGGAACCTAGTGTTACGACACTCTGTTCCCCATTCTGGAGGCATTGTGTGCTGAGCAACGTAACTCAGTGCCGCCTTTACCTCAACACCAGAGCGAAGAAATGGAAATATAAATTTAAATAAATATTCCATTTCCTCGAGTGGGAATTGAACCCACAACCAGTCGCGTTTACCGCAACCCATTTGTACCCCTAGGCCACAACTGGCTTTTCATTAAAACTTACTTAAAAGATTATAGGTTGACCAAAGTATGATATATTATATTACCTCATTAATATTATCCTGTATTTTAGTCTTCACAATATCTGATGCTGGTATAACTAATGAATACATACTAAAATTATGTTCATTTTCTGGATTACTCTTTGGTACTGTAAAGAAACCCATTGAAATTAAATTCTCACTAACAAAGGTTTCTTTGTTATTTACACCATCAATGATGTCGTTTAAATAAGACTCTTGAAATATTGTGTCTTCTATGATACACCCTCCAAGTGCATAAGGGTGGTCTGGTTGGCTGAAAAGTAAATATATTATAATAATAATGTATATATGAGAAAGTTTTTGCATCATTTTTTCACGCAAAAACTACTGAACAAGTAAACAGGCTACAATTTTTAAAGATTTCATACAATTTGGCTACAATATAAAAAAAGAATTTCTTAAGTGGTTATAAATAAAAGTCTGCAACAGCATATACATAGCTTTCTTAGCACATAGGAGTATGTGAATATATGAGAAAGAGTGAATTATAAATACAATTAACTTGTTTATTTTTTTACCATTAAATTTTTACAGTATAAAAATGTTTAAAATTTATGCTGCAAATTATCAAAATTTATGCTTTAGTCTCTTAGCTTCATGCTGTCTCCCACACACAGGAGGGTAGGCGTAAAATCTATTATTAAGATACTCTATTCCCCATATGCAATCCACAACCTGTTGAGTTTACTGCGCCCTACGCCACAACTGGCTTCATACACATTTGTTGCTTTCAACATTTAATAAGATAAAGCAATTTGGACTGATAGTCTAAAAGTTATCATGATTAAGAGGCTTAAAAAGCTATATAATTATTAATTACTACTAAATACATATTTTTACTAAAAATAGTTTATGTACCAAAGCACATAAATTTACAAATACAAAATATACACTTACACATCTTTCAAGTAATTTATGAATATGATATCCTCCACAGGATGTAATAAATATTTGTCAGTTACAAAGACTAGTACACCCTTTACAATTCTGTCTTTTGTTAATTTATTTACATAGTCATAATAACAACGTTTCATAGAAGCATATGTTCTTAAATCAAGTGTGTGGTATTTTACATCTGGTATAGCAGGAATGTACAGTCCTCCCATAAATGGTAAAGGTTTTAAATGTGTTATATAATGCTTATATGTTATTGAATGGGGAAGAGGCATGTACGATAAATATTCACATTTCATAATATTCAAACAATCTTTTGGTGCACTGCTAAATTTATGAACCATATCCAATACTGAAACAAAATAAGACTTAACTTATTATTTCAAATCACTCATGAAGTCAGATAAAAATATGTGAATTTTTTGCTTAATTTAACTTACAGGCATGTTCTTTATTACAGGGTTCAGAGCATGTAGGAGGTTGTATTTTATTACAGAAACTAGTTAAGCAAAAACCAGCCGAATTTGTAAAAATCATAACAACTAAAGGTTCATTATAAAGTTTTCCAGACAGCTTCAATTTAACAGAAGCTTTATTAGATTTAAAGCGAAGGTCCAATGCAAAATCTTCTGGACTAAGCTGCTCTTTTTTCAATGATTGCATAGCAGAATGCCAAGTTTTGCATACTTCTTTACACAATAGCTTGTCCTGCCATGGAAGGTTGCTTAGTATTTGCTTTACTATTATATAGTTTAAGAAAACCTTTTGCACTAACAGTTCACTTAAATTGTTTTGTTCTGATTTAGGTTCAATATGTGTTTTATTTAAATATGCAGAAATATGGTCATCTAATTGTAATTTTACACATTTGTTTGTGTCAGATTCGTCCCCAGAATTTCTATTGTCACTCTTAATGGAGTCCATACATGTAGCGTTCTGGGACCCTTCTGACATTTTTTTTTTGTTAAATTTCTGTCACTATATCATAATCCCCTCGATGAATTGGATCACCTTTTAGTAGTGCAAGTATGAAGCAATACAAATAGATGAAGAAAAATATTAAATAATACACAATATATATCATAACAGCTCTAAGATGTTTTTTCAATTGACCCCTATTGTGAATTTCCGCGGGGTCATATGCGCCCAAATTACCTTGTGGTATTGTAAAATATTCAAATGTCAACCATATCAGCATAGGCAAATTCAACAAAAATAGTATAACCTGACCATGTAATAATAATAAAACAGTAATCAAGGAATGGGCTATATATTTAGGTAGCAGCCAATAATTTAATTTTTCACAGCACTCTTGGGCGTTTAAATAATCACATTCTAAGTCTGATAACGTAATTATATAGTAAACTAAAAGAAACAAAATTGCACCGCTATCGATCAGAGCAATGGAAAACAACAAGGTTTCAGCTAATATCATAACTACTTTTACACCACAACACTAAAGCTTTATAAGCTCGCTTAGTAATATTAGTGTTTATACTTCAATTTATAAATATATTAACACAAATCCTTCGCACAATGGATTAATCTATAACATTTATTTTAAAAATTCAATGATATGAAAATTACCACAAATATAGAACAGAATTGAATAGATTATTATTTATTATAGTGTAGTAGATATGTGTAGTGTAGATTATAAAGAATAGAAATGTACTTCTGTCACAGATAATAAAATCAATCAATAAACTGCGATTATCTATATTATCATAACATAATATTTTATGATATTATGCCATATTATGGCAATTTAGTTTACTCAATAGTTATAAGTTATCACTGAAATTACATCAAGTATATAAGTATGTAAATGTAACATACTTATATACTAGATAGCTATGTAGTAAGTATATTCTAGATTTGTAGAAAATATATTTTAAATATGAATTGATGATAGATCCAGACAGGCCGAGATATTTTAGTAAACTAAAGAGAGATTTCGTTTAATACCTATTATTATCTAAGCCTATTACTTTTTTTATATTGAAATAGGCTTATTGCGTTTGACTGCATGAAACCTGAAGCAGCGTTGATGCGGTCTACGGAGTTACACGCTTGCCTAATAAATACCTATTCACTGTTTTTGAGAACCCCTAGACTGTATGTTATAGAATATACATAAGTACGTTGACAATGAATTCCTCAAATGAAGAATGCAGTCTCAAAACGTTTTGTTCGTACGTTAGGAATTTCCACCATGTAAGAATGGGATGCATTCGCATACTTCAAGACTATCAACTAATTTATTTATCTTCTTAGTTTTATGGTGTAGGCATTTCCATCAGTATCTAATTGGGAAAGAAATGACAAAACTATGTATATTATGTAGTGTTGCCTATTAACTATTTATATAAGAAGGAGCATAAGTGAATAAAAAATAAAACAACATTTTATGTCAAAAATTTTTTCAACAATACCTTATACTAGTAAAGGCTTGGTAAATATATACAAGGCTTCATTATACGGCAAGGTAAAAAATCTAAATGTACATTTACATTCAGGATTATTTATCACAAAGTTATGAATACTTGGCTCTGCCATAAAACTTACATGATTACTATTGTTTATATAATTGTTACTATTATACATATTACCAAATCAAAGTGTAATGGTAAATACAAAAATTTAAACGACATATTTTGGTTAATGGAAGCAATATAACGAAGCCAGTTCTATCCATAACTAGTTAATGTAAACTGCCAAATTATATAAATTCAGCACTGTATATCACTTCGGAATATAAACTATTAGAAAACAAATGTTAAAACTCTCCTAGAATAATTACAACAATAACAAATACGCAGATACAGTACATACAATATACACATTTATCAAAACTTTAATCTCACTTTATTTATTGTTAAATACAAAATTTATGCTAATTCACCAAAGTGGTTCACAAAATGAAACACACGCTGTTACGTAAATCACGGTAGCACGCGTAACACTTCCCATACAAATATACACGAAAAAATAATAATTTGCTAGAATGGATAGGTACAATTTGGATGAGCAAATAGAAATTTAATAAATATTTTAAAATAGTTAGTTTAAATTTACTTAGATAATGGAATATTACTTAATTTTTAGTAAAGCAAAAACAAAACATACTTGATTGATTTTAGTTGTTATATTAAAACATCTCCCATCGTCAGTTAATATGTATAGCTATGTCCTGTCGTGTCATTTTCAATCAGGACTTGCAACCTTCAAGTTGTGACTAAAACATATAACACAACTATAATTACTTATAAATGTATAGCACCAAACCATATGTGAATGTACTTTAAAATTAATTGACTCCCTAAAGTACCATCACATATTACCACCAACAGATATTCACATTATTGACAAAAGAAATTTAATTTATATTTAAATTGTAAACTACTTTTTACTAGAGTATTTATTTTTTTATTTTTGTAAACATTTTAACATTGGCACATCCGGCTCTGAAGCCACGTTCGTTGTCGAAATCGGTATTAAAAATTAACAATATAAATAAATGCAAATAATGGCATATTGATTCCGTTACTAGATAGTGATCTTCACTTGGAAACTCAAACATGAACGCCAAATAACAATATACTAAAACATGTCTAAAGCACACATTTGAACAAAATCAGTAGGTATTTTAAAATGGGCATGTAAATAAATAATATCACAAAAATATATGCAGGCACTCCGCACATTGTTCAATAACAATTATAGATAAGGTGCACCTATCCTAAACTTTAGATAATACACTGGAATGATATTTTTTCAAGAATGTTACGTTCATACAATATTTATAATAATTTTACAACATTATTATAATAATATTTAACAAATTAACAGAAGAATATTCATTGTTTCAATTACACCACACAAACATCAAACTTATGAAGGGTCTATAGACTTAAACAATAAGTGGAAGTTATAGGTACAATTTACAAACAATGAGGTAGGAATGCCTGCATAAATTATTGTACGCCTGGAGTTTGGCCCTACTGCTACTTTAACTAAATGAATTCATATCTAACATTGTTCCCCACCTGGTCCCACCCATGACAATAGCTTGTGAATGCACTTGTTTCTCTTGTTTACTTTTTAGGTAGTAACATTTATTACGTATTTCCTTTTTCGTGAAACAATTTTCTTTCATTTCGACATAGATATTTGCATTAGCTCTAAATTGCAATTCAACAAGACTTGGAATGTCATTTATTAATAGGGAAGTTAGCAAGGCCTCAAATGGTCTTAATGATAATTCCATCTCAATATGTACAGGAAGTATCATCCCTTATGATATTTTTTCCCGTAAGTTTTAGTCATCGGGCGGAATGCAGTTATCCACAACTATGTTGAGTATTATTATTACGTTTTCACTATATACATAAGTAGATATGCCACAGTAAATAATAAGGATATATCGTTAGTGAGCCAAGTATGTCACTACTACTGCGCGCGTGTTGGTGAATGGCGCTTAACACTCACTAATAAATAAAACACAAATCACTTAACTATCTAAACACTAGCAATTTAAACATATATTAAGTACCAAGTAGTATCCATTCAGTCCTCTCACTGCAAACACTATGTGTTTCATGAAATTAAAAACTACTTTACTTCCTATTGCTTACTAAGTCACCACCTTGGAAGAGCGTGTCACAACAGCGTGACTCGAGACTAGCGAGTTATTTAACCGCTACCCAGTAGTTTGAAACATGAACGCCGGTTTGAGGTGACGTCTAGAGTACAATGACACAGCGCCGGTTGACCACTGTGACTGTTGGATATGACAACATGCGGCATAAAGAGATCATAGTATAGGTATAGAGAGCGTCGCCCCAATTCCTAAGAATAGTGTTTCCTAGAGGGGCGCGGCGGGCGTGCCAGCACCCCGCTTAGCACCGGATCGCACTGTGGCATGTGGCCGCGACCGAACAGGTTCGGAATCAACTCCGTGTTCATATAATCACAGGTATCGCTATCTACATTCATACTGGGACTCAGCTCGAAGTTGTTAAAGTCGAATTCGTAGTCTTGCTCGTCGTACGTGTTGTGGCGAGTGTCCTCGTTATGGAAGGGCGGCAGCGATAGATCGTTCATGTCTTCGAACCCGACACGAGTGTGATCGAGCAGATCTCCGTTGGCCAGGGGCGTCATGCTCATGCGCTCTGGAACGTCTATATCCATGGCGTTGTTGCTCTCGTCGCCATCGCCCGCGAGCAGTCTGTCGAATAGGTCGTCGTGGTTTCCCGGACTCGAATCAGAATTGACAAAGTTCGTGTGGAATTCGTTGTTTGTCAACATGTCGACGTTCAAATCGGCGTCAATATCCGACAAGTGGCCAACGTCACATCTACTACTGATATGGTTTAAATCCGTATGATTCATCAATTGGTGAGAGACATCGCTGAGCTCTCTCTGTAGGATACTACCGTCCAGGGAGTCCGGCAATTGAGTTTCACCAAGCAAATCATCTCCCATAATATCCGTCGGGGTATAATCATTCGAGCCGGCGGTCAGGTAACCTGCGTCGATAGACCTATTCGGTGTCACATTACCAACCGCTGATGGTGGAAGCTCACCGTTCTGAACTAATATTTCGAGCACGTCGTCCATTATTTGGCTGTCCTCGGCGCTGTGATGGGGTGGTGCGGTGGTCACCGAGGGCGCAACGGGCGTAGGAGGCGCGTGCTCCGGCTCGTAGTGCGCGGTAGGGACGATCGCAATGGGGACTACTTTAACCCCGTTGAGGATGTATGCCTGGTTGGTCTGTTTGGAGGGCGCGGCGTCCGCGCAGCCGTCGGCAGCGGCGGGCGGAGACGTGACGGTGAAGAGTCGCAAGAAGCGGTCGGGCGCGGCATCGGGCGTGGCTAGCAGGTAGCGCGGCGGCGGCGGTGGCGGCGGCGCGTGCTGCAGCGCGTCCAATTTGGCGCGCAGTTGTGTCACGCTGAGGTGCGCCTGTAGCAGGCGGCGGCTTTGGTCGCTAGCGGCCGCGCCCGTAGCCTCGCGCCGAACCGCCTCTAGCTGCTGGCGAGATTCGTCCAGCTGCCGCTCCAGCTCCTCAATGAGGCGGCGCTGCGACTGCACGATATCCTCGGAAGGCTCCGACTCGGCACGCGACTCGGGCGACGCGACGGACGCCACGGACACAGGTGACCGAGGCGGCTCCTCTTGCATTTCCAGAAGGAACGGGCGCAACCGATCGATCAGTTGCGGCTTGGGACCCGAAACGCGAAGATTCCGTCTCTTGCATTCGGCACGCAAGTCTGACACTTTCATGTCTTCAAACCTCGCCGCGGCTAATGATATGGAGGGCGCAGGCGGGAGAGGTGGCGGGGGAGGCGCCAGCGTGTCGGAGGTGTCGGACGCCACAGAAGCGGCGGAGGAGCCCGCTGGGGACGCCGGCAGCATCAATTGTCCGGTGTGCAGTTGTAGCAATAGTTTCTGCTGTTGGAGGAGAAGCTCATATGGAGTCTCAACGGAGCCTGGAGGTGATGAAGCTTTTTGTGCATTAGGAGGTCCTTTATATTCGTGGAACTTTAGTCGGGACTTTGGAAGTTGTTTGGGTTTTTGCTTGGGGCGCTTCGGCCTCTCTTTCCCGGGCGCAGGATGCTGTGCTTCGCCGGTGATGCTAGCAGGCGACAAGGTGGTAGGCGGCGAGGGTGACGGAGACACCTCCTCGACGGGACCGCAGTACGACGATGGATGTTGTGGACGCCCGGAAGCACCCTCGCTAGTCGCTTTAAAAGCGAGTACACCACTTTTGACGGCTGTTTCTATTGTTTCTTCCGTATGAAGGATATTTTTTTTAATAAGCTCCAAAGGGCCAGGACGATGGGATATCTGATCGTTAAGTTGGTCTGCCAGACGTGCTTTCTTTAGCATTCGTTGCTTCTCAGCTAAACTAGGGTCTACATGGCTCTCCTGAAATATCACATATATATAATTTTTTTCACTATATTAAAAGACATTATTTATAAATTTTAATTATAAAAACAACGTAACGCAACACACCTGCTCTAGTATATGTCTTCTTTCAAGTTCCTGCCGATCTGGTCGACTCTGTATTTTTGCCTTTAGCAAATCTCCCGTCTTTGCTCTTTCTAATTGCATTCTTTGTTTAAAAAATGCTGGAGGCGTTTTTGATGCTGTGAACAAATAAAATTAGTGTTAAACATATACAAGACAATTATCGCAAAATTTTAATTTGTTTGTATTCTATAACAAAAAAAATGTTCATTTCTTTGCCAATCGGTCAGAAAATCTCATTAGCTGTGGTGTTTAGACCGTAAATAAAATTCCATCGCCCACGTTGAAATTTAGTTGGGAGCTGCGCAGGCGTTTGGGCGCCTAACCAAGACTCGTCATTTGCATGATTAGTAGATTAGTAATTGTTCTACTTATAGTAAGCTTTTAGAACCCAAATATAACTCTATGTTAGTTATTACTTACGCGGCATGATTCCTTTCGCCACAAGCTGGTTAAGAGGTGGTCGCATCGAAAGCTTCACCTTTAACGCTGTAAAAATAAACATATTTAAATGTTATCATATATATTGTTATTATTAAATTAATTTACGGTCTTCTTTTCCTGTTTGGACACAACAGCAGTATTTAAAAACAATTTATCCGTATATGTGACATGCGACTTCAACCAGCCGACATCTAATAAATTATTAACCAGTACGGTGAATTTTGATTAATGTTTACTTTGATTCAATTAGATTTTATTGAGTCACATTTGAGAAGGAATAATATGACGCCAGGTGACGAATTTTGACGTAACATACTGCTAGTATTCGAGCGTCGGCGGTCGATACGTCGATCGATATATTATTACGATTATATCGATAAAGATGTGAAGGGGGCGTGGGCGAAGGTGAATACAGAACTATATTCTTGTTCGCTGTAGACGAGCAAAGAGCAGAAAGACGGGCGTACAACGTTGGCAACGCGCCAATATAAATAAACACTGCACACAAGGAAACTAGTGTTATGCCGCGACCGTATTACAGACGAAACATTCACTACCAATGGGATGCTTATTGTGGGTTACTGGGCTCACTGCAGTGTACCATTATCTGGTGTTATTTTTAATCTTTTGAAATATGCGTGAAATTATACATCCACATCTTATTATATTAAATAAATTAACACTCGTAAACGTGTCCACGTGTCGTATGACGTGGGCCGCAATAAAAATATATTCTCTTAAAATTTAACGATGTCGTTAGAATGGCTCTCGCGACTATATTTTTCGTGTATTCTCGTAATGTATTTTACGAACATTTTATCGTCTTTCGTTGTAATAGAATTAGTAAATATTTTAGGATCCGCATAGCAATTCAGTCATTGTCGGGCTGTTTGATATATTTTAATATGTACATAATTTCATTTGCAAGTCAAGGCAATTGAGGAACATCAAAACTCCTATTATATGCTGCACAATTGCATATGAATATTTTTAATGTATTGTAATAGTCAGAATTCTAAACTTCTACGAGCGCAACCCAATGACTATAGATACTACAAAAATATATTAGATCTACTTAAACTAGTTGTGACATTCGTTATTGACTATATTTTTAACTTGTTGTCCTACGTGCACGTAAACACGCAACGGCTTATTCACTGTTATTTTTATGTTATTTATTATTTTCAAAGCATTGGGTAAGGCTTATTTCATTAAAATATAACAAAGCTTTGTTTACCTCGTTTAATTCGCGCACGTTATTACTCTCAATAGTTATAGTGCTAAATGAACTTCATGTGTAATTTTATTAACTACATTGCTCTTTAAATTAGAAATGAAAGCAGTACCTTATGCTGGTGAACAGAACAGAACAGAAGCGGCACAAGTTTGTTATTTGGCTGAAATGTCACTTACATTCTTTATGTTTGCCTATCGCCGGCTGCAATGGGCTGTCGTCGACAATTACTTTTGGGGGCGAAGCTCGTGGCGGCGAGCTGGGGGGCTCGCTTGTGCCACTGCCGCTCGCTTGACGACAAGCCATATCTTCTGCACCCGAACTACAAAAACTAAAATTCACATAAATTAATACTACCACATATACGGATGAACTATAATAAAAGTTATAATATTGTAATTATTAAAACCTTTTGCAGGACATCAAGTATTTATATTGATTACCTGAAAGTGTCGTCTTCCGGGGGCGTCGAGGGGGTCCGCGGTGAGACTGGCGAGTGCGAGGGCGATGCTGCCCTACTACGATCTCGTCGCGGCTGCTTGAACCACTCCGGATAAATTGCACTAAGGGTTTCCACCAGGTCGTGGTCTAGCGTTACCCGCCACGACGCACGCCCCTCCGACCCCTCCGATCCACCACCGCCACCACACGATGAACGACTCTCTGAAAAGTAACAACCACTTTTAAGTTTTTACACGAAACACAAATTGAATTGAAAATGATTTTTTTATGATATAAATATTAAATGCATAAAATTTAATTGAAAATCACGCACATACATACAACGTAATGGAAAGCAACGTTTTTGTATTAGGTGAGGTGCGCCTGTGTCGAAGCAATGGTCCAGTGTCATTTATTACTTTCAATGGGTTAACAGATTCAAAGACAATATAGATTTTATTCCAAATGTTACGTGTTTGTTGTTACATATTATCATATCATTTAAGCAAATTAATAATAAGATTTTTTTATTTCACCTTTCAATTAGCAAATAATTTGAATAATATGTTTTTACAGTACTATATTTATGAATTTTGAAATGTTAAGGTTATTTGAAATATATATCTAAATTAGAAATTATTATATACTAATACTTGTAGAACATCAACAGTCGGAAGTTAATAAATCATAGGCGTTCTCAAGTTATTTATGGGTTACTAAAACAAAAGTTAAACTAATTTCATGTTGTACGTAATATAATAAAAAAATATTTGTATATTATGTAATATTAACACATAACAATCGACAAGTCGTTTATTTCATTAATTGTAGAATATTTTTTTCAAAATTATTCTCCAATATTTTACAATGTAAGAAAATTTTCGAATTTCGGTCCCTTTAACGAATAGGTATATAAACATGCATTAGATAGTTGTTACGGTTCATAATTATTTTTATAGGTTAAAAGTTATAAAAATATAATTAGAGATTTTAATATTTATGCTTTATTTTTTGCAGAATTTATGTTAGTAATAGATAGATAAAGGTTCGATCAACGTTTTAACTTTTCCTACATTTTACTAATTTTCACTATCTTTCAAATATAACTCGAAAATCAAAGTCATTTTAACTAGTGTTATACAGAATACAATTTACTAAACAAACTGTACAGCACACGTGTGTACAGCTCTGACTCACTACGTAGGTATGTACTTGTGTTACGTGCAGATTACACAAGTTATATTATTTTTGACAAATATACAACAACAAAAGTTATTTTTATAGTATTCGATGTAATCACTTTTCAAATGATGTAAATAATTATTATTTTGCTTCATGCTGTATTTCGCACTAACACTAACCTAGTGTTAAGACACTCTCTATTTCAATAAGAACGGCCGGCCTCAATATGTAATTTTACTTTTATAAATTTTCTATATTTTTAATTCACAATATTTTTAATAAATATTTTTTTTAAATTATAAAAGATTTTCTTTTCTAAGGAAACTTAATTTTTCAGACACACAAAATAATTAATCAAACTTGTCTGTCTATAATCATTTAATATATGTAACATACATATAGTGCCCTTTTTCTCTTTCCAACAATATAAATGTAACAGAGAAATGGACATATCAATCTATCTATCTATCTATGTAATCCTAAAGTAAAAAAAGATTAATAATTTATCGCCTCGATTTTTCCAATGAACGAAAGCAAATTCTTTAGTGGTTACAGCTACTACGTTTCTAGAACAGCATTGGATATATCCACATCTAAGGAATGGCCTTCATTTTACTTACCTAAATATAAGCAAGACTTTTATCGATGCCAAATCTTTTATTTTTCTTATAATTTTGATTGGTAGATATAGATAGATAGTGTGATATTTCTTTTTCACAAAATATAAACAGGTATATTTTGTGTTGAAAATATTACAGCGTTGTCTATTAGAGATCTAATTTAAAATTTTTATCATTTCAATATTTTTTTAAAGTCAGCTTAAGCGTGATGTCAATGAATAAGAATTAATATCGTCTATAGATTAATTATTTATTCTATTATTTTTTAAAATTAATGAAGTTTAAACACAAGTTAATTAGGGGGGTTCATAAGTCTAAACACAAGTTAATCAGGCAAACAGTTTAGAAGTATCCTTAAGTATCATTTGTTTCATCATCAGATCCCTAATGACTATCACAAACCTTCAAGGTGAAAAGATATCAACATACTTTTCAACTACGACAATTTCTTGACTATAACGATGTTACGGTAGATAGGTTCCCAAAAATTGAACAGTACCGTTACATTGTCATGGGGTATCCATGACAATATAATGAAACAAACTGAAATGGGGTCATACCGGGAAGCACTAGCTTTCATATAAAAAAATAACAATTAAAATCGGTTCATCCAGTCAAGAGCTCTCAAATATAAATAATAACGATAAATTAAGAATTTCCTTCTTTTTCGAAGTTGGTTAAAAGCAAAACAAATAGATTCCTATAAGAGAATTGTAAGTATTAGCCTACTTTTAAAGTCACATGCAGAATTGATTCTAATCTTGGTTAGTTATTCACTGTACAATAATTGCCGTAAGAAATGCAATAATAGACTATATCTTTTGGCGCCAGTCTTCATCATATAAGATTTCCGCAATACCAGTTTACACACATATTAAAAGTATTACCATATATGTAAGTATTATATATATATCTCAACTATGATTATCTATGTATAATTAATAAATTATTGACCTTTTAACAATTACAGTTTATCGTACCGTTAACCTTATGTGAAGGGTGTTTTACATTTTAATATCGATCTTAGAATCTTCGAGAAAGTGATAAAAATTAAACAGTCAGCTAGGTCAGTTACGGAGAATCATTAAATTTACTTCCGTAAAGAGCTCGAAGGATAAAAGAGTGACATTATACATGCACGCGGCAATGGCCACGTGGGCGCCGCCTACAGCCTATATTTTTTTATCTAATTAACATATATCCATTCACATTTACTTTATCCTTCATACACAATACAATCCTTATTATTATTGAATAGATAACTTCGTTTATTATACAATTTAGAGGTAAAAAGTAAACGAAGCGGACAAGAGCGAGTCGGACTTGCCCACCGAAGATTTCATACTAGTTTCAGGATTGTAGATCAACGGGAAGCAGGTTAGGCTTACAACGTAAACAGTTGACAAGCCTTGTGTTTGCGGGCTTATGCACTCATTATGTATGAAATTACTACAAATACAAGTTTATAATAGTTTATATCTTATATATATAAATTTCTAGTTTTCGTTTTATATTACTGCTTTTGGACTCTTTAAATTTATCTGTTACGCCTTACATAATAATCTCATAGATTATATGACTCTATGAAATCATTAACTGTTAAAGAAACAATTACTGTACCAAATCAGATCACAGAGATTCACATCAATCATCATCATCAATATTTTATTTATAATTCTGTTTTAACATCAATATTTTATTTATAGGTCTGTTATAATTTGGAAGTATTTGATTTTCAACCGGCCACAAAGTTCACGTGTATCTTAGAATCCTGACATGTCCTAAGACGGTACTGCATCTAATTCATTAATATTATAGCCATAATTATTGGTAATTCTATGTCTATATTTAAGAATAAGCTTTTCAGATACTATTCAGAGTTAATTTCTCTAATATCACACTAAATATGTTTTGTGGAACGAATCTGAAAACAGCAACAAGTGACCTCGTTCCACTCATTGCTGCTAGACTTGTCGCTCGGCCACATAAATGAAACAAATCCTCTCCCTGTACACTTGTTGAAAATAACTGCTTAAAATAAAATCATATTAAATAATTTTAATCGACCAGACCAGCCATGTCATAGCCCAAACATCCTAACTACCAAATAATTGGAAATGCGCATGCGCACGTCAAAACAAACTAGGCGGCGCAGCGTCAAGATGATCCTCTTCAAATTTGATAAATGACTTACATTAAATATATCGATATATGGAATGATGGGCAGCAGGATAGCAGTTCAGAAGCGTACACGTTGCACAACACAAAATAGGTTTGGCTTTCTGCGCTACGCTAAATTCGGATCTCAATTGACTTTGTAAGTCGATGAATGAATTGCCAGCAACCATACGCGTGTTGTGTATATTTCAACGAATATTGCTCACTGATGACAATGTTTATAAGTCATCGTTGCAAACGTCATTTATTTTTAGTATAAAAGAAATAATAATTATCACATAGGAGTAGGACACTCAATTATTATATTATTATGCATTCGTATTTATATAATGCACATATATACATATGTGAACAATGACAATGACGTAATTTAAAAAATTAAATAGAAAAAAGAAGAAGTTTAAATAATAATAATAAAATAGGGTGGGTCGCTTAAGACATATCTAAGCATATTCTGTAGCGGTAACCATAACGGAGTGATGACGTAAAAGGATGTTTTCAGCGAGTCGGCAACAGCGGCCGCCTGTTTATTGTCGGAATACAGTTACAGCTATACGAAGATTTGCCTATACAGAATTGCAGCTGTAAAAATACACAAAATTACACTAGTTTTAGCGCTCGCACTAAGCGTACGTACGTACAGAGTGATAACCGCTGCCAGCCCTGTTACGCAACCGGTGGTATGCGGCGCCCACTTAAATGGTAACATAACAACGGATTACAAACAAAGAAAAAACATATTGCATATTTTCTTAATAAATCACTAGTTGACCATTGATAGCGGTAGTATTTTTACCATTTCGATCGTTACCTTTGAGGCTGTGACAATTGTCTATAAAGTTAAATCCTTTACACATTAGCTAAGCTCTAATGCGGACCTAATAATCTGCAATAGGGAAACAGGAACGTATCTAACATTTAGAATTATCATGATTTTTTTATTTTATCCCCGCATTGCGCGAATGATATAAAAGAAGACATCTATAATTATTAAAGAAAAACATAAAATGTAAGTTGTATTTTTCTTTACAATTTAAATCGATTTTGGATGCCAACAATGTTAACATGTCACAAAAATAATGACTATATATTCTCATAAAAAAAAAGATATTTGTCTAACTTAACATAAATAAAAATAGCAGTTTGTCTATTTTTTACTTATAATAAAATCACTATTTTGTCATACATATTGTAGAAAATAATATTTAGAGTTTAGTTATATTTTCGGAATAATATTAACTGGTGAGTGAGGAATATTTGAATATGAATGTCAATTTACGAACAACCTATTACCATTCCTTAACAGCTTTAAAATGGGACAACAGTAATTACCTTATTTTATTGAATTATTACTTCATTCCGATTAAATTGCGTATATAAATTAAAGAAGTATTAAATAAATTCGTACCGTTGCTTGCTGGTACCAATTTAAACTTCTCTAAGTTCGTAAAAGCAATTCAGTTCTGGAAATATCGACTGAATTATTAAAACATTTAACTCTAATAAAACTTCCACAACAAAATATCACCGCCTAAATACCAAAAATAAAAAGAAAGTGCAAAATTTTAACTTTAGTAATTTTCAAATTAATATACCTAACCTGTTATTTTTAAAATCTTCATCGTAAATCCTTAAAAAGTAAAGGCCTGTAACAGAAACATAGGAGGATTAAATATATGTATATAAGTTAAACGAATAATAATAAAATTACACAAAAGAAAGCCTCAATAATATCAATAACAGAAACTACGACAAAGCATAAATGTGCATATAATTTAGCTACCTTATACCAATACCAGGAGGAACGAAGCTTAAAGCTACCATTTTAAACTAAAGACAACTAGCAACGAAATACATCTAATTATAATTACTCGCTCTAACAATAACGCTTATTGTTCTACCTAGTGTACAATGATAGCACTATAAAATTCATTTTTTGGCAACATTATAAGACCTGTCGTAACTGCGAAGTAACAAATTGCCAAATTACTTGTCAGCTTGAGAAAGCATTTAATTCTGATAGATTTTTATTGTACGTATCTAGCGTCTAAAAAACTTATTCTTTTACTCCTTTTATTCTATAATAATTAACTAGTACACATATTAACTTACTATATAAATTGCAAAGGTATTTACAGGTATAAAAACAAATTCACAACAAATAATGGGGATGAAAACTAAGTAGACCAAATCAAATAAACGGGTTTGACAAAGCCAATAGTTATTTTCCAGAAACAATTGTAAGATATTCAAAGCAAGAACTAGTAATTTCACGTAAACCAGATCATAATCTTCTGGAAGTGGATCACGTGACATTGTCCATTCATTTGTCATATTGTACGTTGTGCCACAATTTGGCACTGTGCCGCTAGACAATACTTTGTAGAAGGATGGTAATTTTGTATCTATATTAAACAAATTAATATTTTTTTGTTTGCTCTATTGAAACAACCGAATGATATAAAAATACCTCAGCTTTATAAATAAGATTTAGAAGAAGCACTAAAAGCGTCTTAGCAATTAGAATCTCATCTCTCAGATCACCCCGAAAAAAAGTGGTACTGGGTATCGAATTATCGATAAAAAAATAATTTACGAGTTCAGGATATAAAAATGTAAACAAATATTATTACCATACTAAATAAGAACTTCCCGAATTCTAGGGATAACTATAAGTTTCTGCTTAAAAGCACTTAGGAATGATGGATTAAAGAAAAGGTGGACGAGCTAGCCAGTTGGGCGGGACACGCGAATAACAAACGAGCAAAGCGAGTTCTGTTTTAGGTCAACGTTGAACAAATACCAAACAGGTCGCTTGGACGCTTCCGGGGTCTATTTCTGAACTCCATCTAAACGACGCATACTATTTCATGGCAGAGTTTTGGCGACTATTGGCAATATAGAAGTTTTTCTTATCTACCTCAACCATTCGGACGTTTCAGAGAAAAGTATTATATTTGAACCTCATTTTATGTTTACATGTTTAGTTCTTTTTTGTTTTCTTTACTTTTCTTATACTCTTCAAATATTTCGAAAATATTAATAACACAACGTAATATAAATTTATAAGTATACATTTAAGATTTCGATCAAGACGTTAAATATTTTTGTGTAATGTGTAACATAAATAGCATGTTGACAATAAAAGTGTGGCAGTGAGAGTGCCCACTGCCCCAGCATCCAAAAATATATATTTTTAGGAAAGCGTTATACTTCTTTTTCTTATATTGTAGAACTTATATTACTATATTCTTAGTTAGATTCGTACGTGATCTCAATAATAGATAGCGGATTTCTCGTGCAGTTGTAGATAGATGGAGGTATAGGGTAAAATTACGGCCTAAATAATAAAAATACAGGTATAGATTACGGAAGTGATAATTCGTATTTCGCAAAGCGGGTGCGGCCCATTTGGGTCGGTCATCGTCACCACTTCTATAATCTAAATAAGGAGCAGAAGTTCAATGGCCCCCTTCTCTGAATAGGAAGATCGTTGCTTATGACATACAAGCAGGTGTAACAATCAAACTTCCAAATAATTAAAATAAAGTATAGCACCACTTTAAATATTGATGACAACACTGATACCCTTTTATGATCAAAGATATTGAACTGTTCATTGAAAAAGCAGCTACTACAAGGCAAGAATATCACTTAAGTACACGTGTGACAAGATGACATATTTAAATAGGTCAACACAACTCTAATTTGTGTATAACTTTTGCTAGCATTTATTTAAGTTTCTCGGAAAGCAGTCTTAATTTTAAACAGCAGTTTTCTTGGTAGACCAAAAAATTGGTTTTCGTATATTACCATTGCGTGTTGAGTGGTGGAACTCAACGCCGCGACGTAAACATTATGTCTTTTAAACAACAAAAAATAATTCTACTAAATTATTGATTATTCGTTAGTAACACAATAGAAGCTGAAACTAAATACAGCAAAACAAATATATATATATTCAAAATGTTAAGCATTACCACGGTAGTAAAAAGGCTTTGTAGCTATTGTAGAAAGTAAATGCGAAAAAACAAAACTGTAAAGATATGCGGGAGCGACAAGACCTAGTAAAATTATTGAACTAAACTACGAAACCTAAACGTGGAAAAAATCTTGGACTCATTCCAAGCAGCTGATTGATGAGGATGGTCATTTCGTACAACACGGCCAATCCCGAGCTTTTTCTTATTATTTAGCAAAGCAGTGGACCGATCTATTTTTGAGATGCAAAAACAATCATTTATAAAATACCTATGCGTTAATATACTCACAGTAGGAAATAGAGATTAAATAAATTTCAAATGATAAATGGCAAAGTAGATTATTTAAAAAAAAAAGTTAACACCACTAGCAAAGGAAGCAAATTTATATTACGAAAAAATAAAATTTAAAAATATTTTAAAATAAATTTATTGATGTTACAGGCGTTGATTTTACCAATGTGTAGGTGTAAGTTGAATCTCTTCCATTTAGTATAGCAACAGTTGTTGCTGAAATAAGTGTTTTACAGAATTCATGATATACTATATTTATCTAGGCATTATGATATCTTCTACATCATCTCTTGTATGAATTTTCTATTATTTGTAACACAGAGCTGATGGCCTATTGTTAAATTTAGTAGGTAGGCACTGACAATAGAAATATTATTCGAGATGAACTTGTTTCTAGGACACTTTACAGGTATATAATACAAATTCAATACAGAATTCTTAAGAATATTTTCAGAAACTACTTTTACTCTATCTAAGATTTGTAGTTGCTTCGCCGACATGCATTCGATAGTTCACATACATACATACACTCGTATGGCACTACAAATCTAGTTACCTAATGTTTATGTCTGAACTTACCGATCTATTGTTGCCAAGCATTTAGCCATTCAGTAAAGAGGAATGTGAAGGTTAATTACCTGAAAATATGAAATAAACAATTAGTACTACTACTAGTACAAAGCATTACATTGTAGTTACTTGTTTCAAATTAGTAAAATGCTTTTAATTATTTACTAAGCAATCCTTACGTTTCAGTTAATTATTTTTATTTTGTATTAATCTGTTGTTTTGTACAGTTTGTTTTGTATTAATCTGTATTAAAAGAATATGTCTCGGCAAAAGGAGTACAGGCCGCCCTCCAACCAGGTGGACCGACGACCTTAAGAAGACAGCGGGAACCCGCTGGATTCAAAGGGCGCAGGACCGGACGGAGTGGCGAGCATTGGGGGAGGCCTATGTCCAGCAGTGGACCTTAAAAGGCTGATGGATGGAAAAGAATATTTCCCTATTTATATAATTTCCATATAATAAAAAAATAGAATCAGTGTAATTTCTCAGTAATTACACGCAAATAGAGCAATAACAAGTAAACAAGCTTGACAGCTACGTCAATTACGCTACGCCAACAGCGACGATACGGTCTGGCCCACGCGCAGTGCGTCGTAAACTAACCCTCAAGTCAACACGCATGGGTCTCACAAGGTTACTCTAAGACTTATTATTACAATGAGATTTACTGTAGAACGTTAAATCTACTAATGTTTTCGTGTATAATAATTATACTTTAAATACTTAATATTATATTGTAAATAAGTCACAATTCTGTTTATCATACCTTCTATGCATATTATTTATGTATAAATAATAAATGTACATTTATATGAAGACATACGTTTTTCATGACTGTACCAATAAACATAGATAGATACCTAATTACGATATATTTGTCGTTTACTTCAAAGCAAAACAATTCGCAATGCCTCCAGAATTCGGCAGAAAATGGGGAACGGAATGTCTTAACACTAGGTTCCCTCTGCCTACCCTGCTGTGTGCGGGATACAGCGTGAAGCTGATTTAATATGTTTTTATTAATATTGAGGTATCAAGTATGGACTCCTTTGTGAAATTGTTGAAAAGCCATAGTGATATTCTATCAAAATTAATTCAACGAGGTGGCGATGAAAATTAACAAAATTACGTGAACAGTTAAAATATGAATATAAATTATAGCTAGGCTACGTGTTTGCAGTGAGATTATTTATGAAGAAACTTCCATTAATTTAATAGGTCAAGCGAATCAAGTTCGTTAATCTCTGAACTGACACTATTTCATGAAGTGCTCGCTGTGACCAGAGTCGTATCGACAAGCCAAAAGGATCGGTCATTCTGGCGGTGGACCAAGGAACGCGAACTCAGGCCTAACTAATGTACATTACGGTACCCAAGTTGGCATTTTGAACGGTGGATGTTGTCTGGCGGCCAACACTCAACTCTTAAATTTATCTTCTTCGTATACAACTTTATATTCGCCGCACCACAGATTGTGTTTATTCATATAAAATGAATGATCTTTAGAGCTTAGTATAAATCAAATAATATTTAATATTCAGACTGACTAACACAAGACTCGTAACTAAAATGTAGCAAAGTTGAATTGAAACACTGTGTTGTTCTTGGACGTGCTCGAGTGACAGGTGCATAAAATAGCCGTTATTTTAGACCACTAATCCTTTCACGCTTTCATAGTTTGAGAATTTAATCGCAGTATATTAGAAGTTTTTTGTAATGTGTTAAGTAATTATTTTTTAATTATCAAATTTACTTGTATATAATAGATTCGGAACACTGGGTGTTCCGCCCAGGCCCAGTGTGCTGATACTGGACGCGACTATAAACGGAGTGTTTTGGAAGACTGGTAACACGATAAATGAGGTATTTTTAATGGTTAACTTCTGTCTTCATTCCTGAGGGATTCCTGCCTTAACAGAAGATACAAGTTTATTTCGGCACTGCTCAGCCTTTACTCGAGAAAGACTTGCACGGTCAAACTATACGGCGTCCACTAAATTATCGTCTGCATAGCAATGAATGCTAGAATCTATTAACATGTTATTAATATGTAAAAGAAATAGCGCAGGGGACAGCACGCAGCCCTGGAGGACGCCAGCGTTAACGGGTTCGATTATTCAAATTAAATTTAAGCAATATGGTGCAATAGATTGCGAACAAATCGCAGTGCACTAAAGTCTACCGAAGCGAAAACGGTCGAAAAGGATGACGCCCCCAAGCGACACAGAACAGACAAAAATAAATCTGCAAGCTAAACAAACTTAATATTTCCGCCAGGCACGTGTGCACTGACACAATTACAGCATAACTTAATTACATTCCCACATAAAAGTACATACAGACATAAAATCAATATAATAAGTAAATATTTAATTGTATCATAAATCATATTAAAAGTATTTTTAACAATATTAAAGTGTTAATATACACTTATGCTATGAAGAATTTTTAAAAAATCCGACAGAAATGGTATTGGTAGTATGTTGTGTTTGTCTGTATTTTGGTTTAACTTTTTGCCTATTTTTAGAAAAACGAACGAGTGAAATATACCATATTTTATTTAGTAGCAAAAAACCAAAAAATCTAATATATAACGTAAACAATAAAAAAATACTACAATGGGCCATAATTTCACAATACATGTACCATATTTACAATATAAATCCATATTCTAAGTCAACGCAATAAAAATATACATTTTTACTGCAGGTATTTTCCGTGGACGTCCGTCCCGGACCTACATTTGGCACAAAATCAGAACTTGCAATACAAACTGTATTGTTTGTCAATTTTCATAAGTTGTACCCCCCGATGACCTAAAATAATGAAATTGGTATGGAACTCCGATTAGCACTTGTTCAGTTTATCTATCTAATTAATTTGACAATTACTATGAAAATTAAAGAATTATACCGTAAGTCAATAATTTTCAGTATAATAATTACCTACTATATGTACTATAAGTAAGTGTTGCAATTGTCGAATTAAAAAAAAATAATAGTAATAAATAGACGGCCGTTGAATATTGTTAAAAACGTCAAAACAAATCGCCGCCCTAATTTACCAGCTCCACGATGATAAATAAATACCTAGTTTCAAAATGCGGTATTGCGAAATCGTTAATGGCGGTAGATATTTTACTCTTTATAAAAATAAATATCCTTTTAAAACAATAACATCGAAAGCTAAATTTCTAAATATACGAATCTTGACACAAGGAACGTTTCAATTATTTTGATAGCACTATCAAATATTTGGAGTTATATGGTCTTGTTGAGAGAGCATTCCTATCTTTTATTGGACGGCTTAGTTTGCCAAATTATTTGGCAAACTTCTGTGTGCAATTGAAAATGTTGTATTTATAGAATGTATTGTTTTCTGTATTTGTATATAATTAAAAAAAAACAAAAACCAGGATTTTTTTTAACTAAACAATACATTATAGTTGATTAAGGCTTCGTATCGTATCAATTTTTAATAAATAATACCATTAGGGTTAATTCACAGTTACATCTATTTTATTTCAAGCATTTAATCTAAGCGCGGTGCCATTATTTAATAATAGTTAACAATTATTAAATAATAGCAGTCTCTATAATAAATAATTATATTTACGAAAAATAACTTACGGAGATGTAAAAATACTAAGAGAATATGAATCCATGATCTTTTTTAAATTTTTTTCTGTCTGTTAGATTTGAATGATATTTATTTTGTTGTTTAGCCATTAGGCCTGCGCAAAATATACTGTATAATGTGTAAATTTAACAACATTTAGTACAAATACTTGCCACATAATGATTTTATGTATATCCATGTTAAAGAATCGTAGATAAAAAATGACATAAGACAAAAAATTTTATAAGGTTTAATACAGATTATCGTTAAAGAAATAATATTGTTCTAACAAAATTACCACCTGCCGTTTTACGAGTTGTGTTTAGAAAGAAAAGTATAAAACTGGATAGAACATCGTAAAGCTACACAACGAGGTCAAGGTAGATTTAGAATGAGGACGGCTTTACTAATTACTTTTTAAAAACATATATAGTTTTTTGTGGAGAAAAAATTATCACAATAAATAATTTGTATATAATTACTAAAAAATAATCTAATATACGTATAGTAATATGACTTTAGAAATACATATTTAAGTAATTGTGACCGATTTTAATAATTACTCTGCTTTTTGTTTGTGCCGCAAACTTAAATAAATAATGGAGTAGAGTGCATTAGATATAGGTCGTCCATATTAATTAAGAGTTAAATGCTAATTACAACAAACAGGTGTGTAGGAAATAAAAGGTATAAATAAACCGACAGACACAACATAATACCTATTTGCGACTTAAGTTGATATCATCTTAACAGAAAATATTTTTTACTAGCGTTTACCTGCGTTGAGTTCTGCCACTCAACACGCATTGCCCCCAGAATTCGGCAGAAAGTGGGGAATGGAGTGTCTTAACACTAGATTCCCTCTGGAATCCAAATTTACTAGTTTTTATTTCACTTTTCATTATCACTAATATTTTAATATAGTTCACCCGTAATGTTTTAAATATATGAAAAAATTCAAAACGCCTAATCACATTATTTATCAATATCTAATTAATGTCATTACTATGCTATTTATAATTTACGTGGAAATGAGTTTTAGGCATCACTTCAGAAGTGAAATGTAGAATATAAAGAAACACTTCCTCCTGCATTAATTTTTATATAATACCCTGGCACCATGGACGCCGACCGGCGTTGAACAATAATAAAGATTAGAAAATATTTCGACACATCACTTCGAAGTCACTATCTCAACACTTTCAACAGTAATGATAACTACTGAACTTGAATAATTCATTAAGATTTAGACTCTAGAAAAATATTTCACTGATCACGTTTTTCAGGGTTTATTAGAATTCACCCCTAAGGGTCCAAATAAGCAGGCGAAGCTGCGCGCGTCGGTTACAATATAATATGGAGCATAATCAATAAAAACAATTGCTAAAAAACAAGTGTTTTCACACATGATTTACGCAACACATAGATAACCTGTGCCAAAATTCTATTTGTAACAACAAACCGAGACGAGTATATTTAACTGCAACCCATAAACTGTCGCGGTCTTATTTGGGGGACAATAGTGATATAAACAATACTAATACAAGTTAAATACGAAAATATATATGACGCCATTTAAAATGAAACGGAATAACAAATATTATTTATCAATTTTTTTTAGTAATATAATTGTTGAGAAACAACACACGACGAATCCAATAACACTATTTTTCCTCCATATTTTTGCACCAACACACGAAAAAACTGCCTAACCTTGGGGTTAGAGGTGGAGTTTGAGAAATATTGATATCTAAGAATCGATTGCATCTGAGTATGGTGGTTTTAGCCTAATACTAATTGTAGGTTGTATTTCAGTTTCATTTCTGTGAATTATAATAACGACTGTTTGTGATTCTTCAAAACAAACATTCCGTTCTTATGTGCGACAGAATTACCTACCAGCTAGCTATATACGCCAACGCTCGGTGCATAAATAGATTCATTTTCTTGGATGAAAATTCATAATTTTTATACTAGGATCGATATGAGAAACGAGAAAATGTCTGAATTCACCGACTATTTACAATCTGACAAAACATGATGTCAATGGAGAAAAATGTTGAACCAACACTTCTTGTAAATTATTTCCATGGGAAAATAACAAAATATATTTGAACATAGATCACTGTTTACAATAAGGGGCCATAAAAGTTGTCGTAAATTAACCAATGCTACAAAGAAAGAAAAACAAATATTTTTCTTTACCAATTTCAAATATTTCGAATTATAGTAAGTATAGCTATTTAAATAAGATTTCAAAACATATAATATCATTTGAGATTAAAAGAATATCCACGATAAATCTAACTAATATGTTCAATTTTCTGTGTCATCATCACGACAACGATAAAATAAAAACCATAATCTTAAGAGATTCACCAAGTCACCTAATATCAATAATAATAAATAGCAATATTTGTAACCACCTGGAGTAACTGCGAAAATAAATGTTATTGTAAATTCTTGTGAGATGTTAGCACAAAAAGATTTTATATAATCTGATTAGTTATTCCCAAAAACACATATTCGCGCTTTATGCCATGAATGCATTTAATTAAAAAAAAAATTCAATATAGTTTACCTTACCTAAAATAAATAAAATAATCGAATCTTAAACAGCAGATTTATCGCTTTTTTTGTTTTGTATAAATTTATAAGTTATTTACTAATAATTCACTGTGTACAAAAATGTAATATATCATTTTAATGTAAAATAAAACTATATACCCTACCCTACCCACAAAAGCCACGGTACGTTTCTTAAGGGGGAGTATACAAATTAATTAATAATAAATTAATTTCCAATTTCTTGTCAAATTATGTATTGCCCTATATTAATTCAATTTTTTTAAGGACAAACTCAGAATGGCAGTTATAAAAGGAATTGCATCTTAAATATAATTCAATAAAATAAATGTTCAGTGTTGATGTAGCACAACACACAGCCATCGGGTCACTGTAATCAATAGTAACAACAGTGCTCGGCATTGGCATCGTGAGGACTACAACGCTGTCACACACCTGTTGAAACATTGCGTACAATCAACAACACTCCCTCGTGAGAGCGTAACGCATACAAGCCATGTGGCATATTATTATGTTCAAGTTCAACATCAACGATACATTCAATAAATATATCTATGTGCTCTTCTTTTATTCTGTCTTCTACAATATAGAAGAATAATTTGATTCAGTAAAGTAGGTTGGAACTTCAAATTCAATGTTTTTCACATCAAATTCATCTTTTTGAATCTCAATTTAAACTTTACGCAGAATCACAATAGATTTCAAAGTAATTAACAAAATTATATCCTACATCTTTCTATAACATAGAAAAAGTTTTGTGGGAGTCATTTTAACATAGCAATGTGAAATTAAGAAAATCTTGTACAAGGAAGCACTGTCTTAAGTACTATAATAATAATAATTATTAACAAAAGAAACCGACTTCAACCGGGTCCCACGATCAGAACCTAACCAAACTCTCATTAAACTACCCTTAAAGTGTAACCCTTTCCAATAAAAAAAGAATTAAGACTTAGTATGTGTTTTACTTAAGAATACCTACCATTTTCAGAAATTAAAATGGGAACTCTAGCTTAAGCTTAATAAAAAAAAGGACCATCAAAATGGGTTCACCCCGTCAAAAGTTCAGGGGTAACAAACATGAAAAAAAAACCAATAAAATTGATAAAGTCGGTTAAAAATTGAAGTTGACATAAATTTTTTAAATTTACAAACCCAATGGTAAATCTGTTAAAGATTGCATAATGGACAAGTGAATCAAAGTTTGTATTAGTAGCGTTTTGTTTACGAGCTTTCGTTACATAAGGCGTCTCAGTTTGGATCGTCCTCCCTATTTATAATACGTACTTTACACTCTGAATGCTTCGTGACACATAACACTTACTCCACTGACTAAGAGAGGTCTAAAGATAATTTTCCTTAACCAAGCCGTTAAACAGATTTAGCGCCGAATCAAAGTTTTCTTTTTAATTTAACTTATTACGATTGGTGGCCGTCGTGACACAACGGCATAAGGATGTGACTGTAACGCGACGCAGTGTCTCCAGAATTCGGCAGAAAGTGGGGAACGGAGTGTCTTAACACTTAGTTCCCTCTGCCTACCCTGCTGTGTGCGGGATACAGCGTGAAGCTGAAGCTGGGTTCCGTACCTTTTTATCTCTAGCGGGGTAGTCAGAGAGAACGGAGTGCCAAATGATACGGAAAATTATTATCTAGCTTTCATACATAACAAAAACAAGTAAATCTGACCATTTAAGCAAACGAATATTAGCGTTAGAGGGAATGAAAAATTATAAATTGTTAACAAACAAAATAAATTACAGCTAATTATAGCCTCAAAGCTTTCGTTATTAATTAGCTGTTATTCATTATGACATGGTTATTGTCTCATCTAAACATATAATAAAAATATAACAGATCGCTGTCTGCACATGGAAGATATCTGAGAAAAACCACACATAATTTTGCCTGGTCGTAAATGTGCGTTTGTGCATGCTTATCTCAGAAACGGTTTACCCAATATAAATGCAGTTTTCACTATTGTATTTTGCTGAGCTTCCCTAACATTTGTAGTGTTTATTTTATTTCAATCGGTTCATAAATAAAAACTTTATATCAATATAAAGTATTTTGTTCAACTAAACTGCTGTAACATAAACAGCTGTTCTATTAAATTGACCCAGAGTTCAGTCTGCAGTAGGTATATAGGTATTATCTTTAAAATGTTAATGTTATTAGGAGACAAAAGCAGTTCAGTTTAGTAAATAATAAAAATATATAATTGTGTAGTGAGAGCAAGCGGGACGCTTCTCTATGAATAAACTCCGTATCCTTTATGAATAAATATTACAAATCTAAATATATGAACAATTAACCGAAATTGTTTCTAATATCTATTTATTTTATTTATTTATTATACAGAAAACAACAGCATATTTATATATTGTTATTTTATTTATTGTAGCACTCCATCTTGAATTTTAATTTCGTTCGATAATTGTACTTTTTTCCTTTAAACTAATACTAAGTATGGCATAAACTATCTATACTAATATATTAAACTAATATTATTGTTTAAACGCTGGTCCGTTTACTTGTTTGTGTTATGTATGAAAGCTACATTCTTCAGTAGTGCTATAGGCCATATAACATTATGTTACAATATTTCACGCGTGCGCTGAAAAAATAGCTAAATATGTTAGTAGACGGTATGGCAGAAATATTCTATTAGTTTTATGTCTTATAAATAAGTCACGATAAGGCATTTTGTGACACAAAATAATTGAAAGGTGATATTTCACCAATTTTTATTTGACATGGATATTGAAATTTACGAGCGAAGGTTGTACCATCATAAAGAAGACTTTTATTAAGACAAGCCACGGCTTTTATAGCATGTAATTTGGACTTACAATTTTCGAGAAAATGTAAAATTAAAATAACTCAACGCTCTGTTTACGGCCGCAAGCCTAGGTTTAGGGCGCCCTTGCCGCTGATGACATCCTCTAAAGCAGCCACGTACTGCTTGCACTTTCTCAGAATTATGAAAACAAGTTGTTCTTGATTGGAGATATCAATCTGTTCGTAAATGCAGCATAAAAAAATGTATTATAGATGGTATACGGGCAAAGCTGCTAGTGGTGATAATCTACCGCGACTACTAATAAATAGTATTACTAAATACTACCCGTAATTTTCGAACTGTAGCATTTTGTAAAGAGTATTTTAAAAATATAATCTAAAGAAATGAAGTGGTACAAGTACAATTCTTATCCATGGAATGTATAATAAGAATGGCTTTTGGAGTGATTATACTTACTTAAAAATACTTAAAATAATACAATAATATTTGTATTATTTCATGAAAAAAGAGCAGCGGTAAAATAGCTGTGATGGAATCATATTTAGCAACTTTGAATATTATAGGTACTGTTAATTCTGTAAGTATAGCTCACAGTATTTTTCTTCTTTACAATGTTTTACTCAAAATTTTGTACCAATCTCGACACTAGGTTTTTTTTTATTTTCACTAAATTGAAAAATACACTATCATCAATTTTAATGATATTAGACGTAAACAAAAAGACACGTGGTTAATGCCTTGTGAAGACAATTAGGATCCACAGCATTCCTCAAAGACTAAGAATATTAATATAATATCAGATAGTTGTTTAATAATTACAGCAAACGAAATTAAGGGGCACATAATTATTGGAATATGTTAATCGATGTAAACATTTTTTTTGTTAGCCAATACAATCAGTACCGTACCGTCGCAGTGCCTGCAGCGCTTGGGCTCCGGCGGTGCGAGCTCGTCGCCGAGTTCGCGGTGTCGTACCGGCATGGCGGCGCATCACGCGCCGGGCCGTCACCACCCGTGTTCGAGCGGGACTCGCACGCGTCACGCCGACCGTTCCCCTAGCGGCTCGGCAGCCACTGAGCCCGACCGGCCCGCCCGCCCTGGTCGGTAGGCGGCGCCCATTTGCAAGTTATTTTCGGCGACTGTGAGTCACAGTTTCAACTGCAGTGTATGCGGCGAACGGCGCCCGCGCATCACAGGCTTTTCGGTACTACCCTGGACAACCGATCATTTCGGTTGCTCTGAACTTTTACATAATCCATATTAAGATTTTGACATTTTTCAATAGTAACTATTATGATGCCATCATGAGTTACCGATTGTGCTTTAGAGACACAATACTAAAAAATCATATACTATCTTATTATATGTACTAGGATCCATCAAATGCTGTGCACGGCTGGTGAAGCTGAGCGAAGCTATGTTGCGTAAAATTTTGCGAAATTTTCTGGTTTGTCCGGTTCTGTTAGTCTTAGGGTTAGGTTAGTCTAAGTTCTAAATCTTTGCGCATGAATTTCAAAACGTTCCACAGCTTAACTCTATGAGACAAATTTTGACCATTTACTCAAAAACTACAAAATACAATTATTACCAAAGTTTGGTGATATTTGTAATTGTAGTTTGTAATTTGATAAAAGCTCCCAATAATAGTTTTTCTCATATATCTTTCATGTATGGACAGCGATCAGTTACAATTTTATTATATGTAGGTAATGCTATGTAACTAAACTGTATTCAGCCACAAACAAATTCAAACAAAATGGAAATATACGATTGACATATTCCTAGTGCAGAAAAATTAATGGTTGTTAGAGGTGCTGACTTAGGAACACTAATCTCAGACACAGCTTAACAAATTTAAATGCAGTTTTCACTGTTATATTTAAACTTCCCTTAAGAATTTTAGTGTCAATATATTATGTAAAAAAAATATCTATGGAGTTATGGAAGTAATATGCTGATAAAACTATAAATAATATTTTATAACAATGTCTATAGAACTTAATAATTAATATTATTATGATTTAAATTTGTGGATATTGATGAAATTATATTTTCAAATTTTTTTAAATTGCACATATACAATGTGCAGCTTTGTAGAGCACAGGTATTGCAATAATTTTACATTAAAATGCGATGCTTTGTCAGATTATATCCAATTATGAATATAATCTGGAAATATTTATATTAATATAAATAACATTTTCTTCTTATTCTGACAAAGATATCAGGGTATGATATAAGGATATAGAAGTAACTTTTGTTGCAAGGTGACGAGCTTAGAGCATGACCTGGGACTTATGGCAAAAGTGCATTCATTTTCTTCTTCATAACCATATTTTATATTACTAAGTTTTATAGATTAACTGATGATAGTTAGCAAATAATAGAGATTTCATTGTTCTATCCCTACTTTACTGCATACAAATCTATAACTATACAAATTAGTTTTATTTAACAGTAAAAAGGCCATACATATAGTTTGCGAGTTTGTTTGTTATATGCATATCTGCAGCAACAAAACTATTAAAAAAATATTAAACATTTAGTGTATGAGTTGGCCTACATTTTAAAAATAAAAATTTTTTTTTTAATTATTGTGCTTATCTCTAATTTTTAATTTACTATATTTTAGGAGAAAAACAAAATGGTATAAATTATAAAAAAAGAAGTTAATTTGAGTCTATAAATATACTTATTAAGATTTC
Organism: Heliconius melpomene melpomene; assembly: GCA_000313835.2. Taxonomy (NCBI): domain Eukaryota; kingdom Metazoa; phylum Arthropoda; class Insecta; order Lepidoptera; family Nymphalidae; genus Heliconius; species Heliconius melpomene. The sequence continues at coordinate 92,057 of HE670669.1, read as the reverse complement.
AGAACAACAATCATATCATATGTAGTGTTATATTAATAATTAGTTATACTAATCTTCAAATACTAGTCAAAATAAATACATTTTTAGTAACTCTTATTGGAAGTGTTTAGTAAGTGTATATACATGCAAAATATTGCAATTATGTGCAAGGATATTTTAATATAAAAATATATATGATAAATATATTTCATTCCAATATTGTTTTTTTTGTAAATGGTTTGCCTCTCTAATGGTTTAATATTACCTCATTGTAGTAGTGAGCGTAATTGTATCTGCATAGTATTTGTAAATTTCAACGATTAATTTAACCGGTTTATCATTGAGTAAGAAAAGTTGTCATTAAAGAATTATACATATACCTACTATCTGTATTATACTTAGTCAACTCGATAATTATAACTTGCTGTTAATACGTAGCTGATAAACTCATTTTTAACATAATTCCGAAGTTCAAATATGTCTAACCTACATGTTTGAATTAACTCATGAGCTATCAATTTAAATAATCACGTTTTACTTCAAAATAAACAGTCAATCCAAATAAATTTATATAAAAGTAAGCAGATTGTAAGTGGGCGGCTTATAAAAAAAAATAAACTTACCTGTCTAAAGATTATTCATAAAGTTTTCCTTATTGCAATAATAACATTCGAAAATATATTTTGTATGTTCGAAATATTATATGAATTCCGTTACACCACGTCACAAATTATTTTATTGTGGCATAAAGAAAGAATAGATAGATATTCTCTTTACGCTTTTCTGCCATATTGAAATTGTCACTAATTGCCAGTGTAAAATTTGAAAATATATCACCATACGTAAATTAACGTTGCCACAATAAAATAATCAGAAATCACAGATTATATCCAGATAATACGGTAGAATATTATATCGACTTATGAAAAATATCTAAAAATAATAAAAACATACATATTAATTTATAAGTAAAAATAACTTTACATTACGGCCTTTTCTATTTTATTTCTATTGTTTAGTTTTGTAAAAATATAATTTGCCAATTGAAATTGCTCTGTTTACAATAATGTGCAGTTTTTATTTATTTATAGATGTAATTATTTACTTTATTGACTGAAAAAGAAATAAAAGCGCATATCATCAATCCTACTTTTTATTTTTACTACTTTTTTACTTTCAGTTATCTTTTAACCTCCTTTGTGTGTTCTCCATACAACGTGACATTGGCGAAGTGAATAGTGCTCAACTGGCACGCTCGAAGCGCCATAAATAAAGAACCGAACCGAACCAGTTATCTTTATACTTTTTTATTTTCAGTTATCTAGAAGGTAAAGTTCACTTCCTCTCATATCAGAAATATTGCAAGCTTAGGGAGATATTTGCTTCTCTTTCTTTATCTTAAGGATATAATAATATCTAAATAATAAAAAACTTGCTATCTATATATATAAAAGGACTTGTCCTCACTGACTGAGGTAAGACGCGCGCACAGCCGTAACCGCTGATAGTAGAAAAGTGGAATTTGGACAAATGTTTACAATCGTAATCTGGACATCCACTAAGAAGGGATTTTGAAAAATTTTAACCCTAAAAGGGTGAAATAGGGGTTGAAAGTTTGTATGGAAAAAAAATTAAATCTGCACCGATTCTTATAAAATTTGAAATTCAGACTCTTAAAAGTATTTGATTGAATACGTGTTTCATGGTTTTCTAGAATTCTTCCCCTAAGGGTGCAAATAAGGGGTTGAAAGTTTGTATGGAAAAATTCTTAAATCACCACCGATTTTTATAAAATTTTATATTTAGACTCTTAAAAATATTTAATTGAACATGTGTTTCATGGTTTTCCAGAATTCACCCCCTAAGGGTGCAAATAAGGGATTGAAAGTTTGTATGGAAAAATCTTTAAATCGCCACCGACTCTTTAAGCCGACTCTTTTAGACTCTTAAAAATATTTCATTGAACACATGTTTCATAGTTTATTAGAATTCACCCCTAAATACGTAAGCGAAGCTGCGCGCGTCCGCTAGTCGCATATAAAACGGTCACTGGTTATTGGTTATCGGTGTTATCAACTTTGAGTTAAATGTATAAATTACATTTATCTTCATTTCCCTGGTATGTTAAGGCGAAGGAATGCTTAAGGTTTCTCCGCTCAATAGTCTCTAAAAATGAGTGGATATTGGAAAACGGAGTCTTTAGCTAGTAACTAGTCAGTTGTCGTTGTACTACACTAGAATCTAGCGGCTAGATGAACGAATTTAGCATTGTAGTAGTGTGAAGGAATATCCTTTACGAAACTTTATATAGGCGAGGTAACATCCGTTATCTTATATAACATCCAATAATATTGTTGTATTTTTTTAATCACAATAGTATTTTTAACTATTGTGGAATTTATTTGTAGGAAATGGAACTATACGTAGGAAAATAAAAAAAGAACCAGATCAGAATGTTTTTTTTATATTATAACGGTTACATTATTACTGTTTTGCGAATACAATATTTTTTTAATAAATAAAATATGCTTGATTTGTACATATAAATAATAACTTTTTAATATATTATTTATTCT